>BMAO01026147.1:0-19917 GCA_019973975.1 Trichonephila clavata
CTGTATTATTAAATTTTGAAATAAATGACCTTCAGGAAAAGAGATATTTTCTTTTTCACAAAAACTAGAGCACTTTATCTCGGTTACTATATGAAAATGCTTAAAAAGAGAGTGATTATATTCACATAAGGGACTGTAAATTTTGTAATAAAACAGTGTTGATAAATATGAGCGTTAAAACACTTCTACTATTATACAGAACTTACAGAAAAAAATTCAGTTGTTCAAAACTTTTTTTGCAATCGCTGACCACGTTTGATTATTTTCAAAAAATCACATTTCGAGTAAAACGCGTTTTAAAAAAAGTATGACATCTTTCTTAAAGTAATGGCATCTGCTTTTACTAAAACACTTGTAGTTTTTGTTCTAGTAAACGGAAAATGTTAAACTTGATATTTTTATAAAGCTAATAATATGGCTCATAAAATAAAATCATAAAAAACTTGTCAATTTTTGGCAAAATTCACAGTTTTAGGGTAGTCGGATACCTTAATTTGGATCTGTTTTGGCTGCAACTTCAATAATATGCGTTTTCTTTCTTTCTTTCTTTTTTTTTTTTTTTTTGCTTGTGAGAGAAATTTATATAATTATATAATGTATATTCAAAAATTTTGTTGATTATTAATTAGTTATTATTAGTATTACTTTCAAATTTTTTTTCTCACTTTAAGAGAGTAATTTCAGATATTACGATCTTTCAATTGAGTGTTTTAACGTGTTATTCATAAAAATTGTACTTGCACAAATTTGTACAATGTTTTAGGGAATGAAAATGGTATGCAATGTAATTTAGGTAAATGTTTTTATGGATTTTTAATTACACATATTTACAATAAATGGTTAAATTTTAATTAAAATAAGCAAGAATGTCTAGACTGCGAGACATATTCCTTACTTTTGTAAGGCTATTGAAGTTTCAGACTTTTCAAGAAGTTACTCGCACAAAACGGAAAAAAAAATTTTTTTTGGGTACTTTTCCGTTTTCTTAGCGCAGGCGATAATGTCGCCAAAAATGATACAACAGACGCGAAACGGAATATTCCCGATTGGTAACCTTTCACCTCCACATTTTCAAAATATGTCGTAGTCTTTTCTTATCAGCAACGTTTTTTTTTATTCATAATACATCAAAAATTGGTGAAATACCAACGAGAGCTAATATTTATTAATATTTTTTATGTGTATATTGATGATGACGGTGTCGTGTCCAAGACGGGATCAAATCAGACAGTACCATGGATCCAGAAGACTGTTTTGGCAATATGTTTAACATACTGTATATTATGGGTTGTCGCCAATAACGCTAACTTGGTGAGATTTTCGCTGACGAAACGGAAAAGTACCGCTATTTTTATTTAATTAAATAATTTTGCAAACTCTTTGCTTTGCTTTTTTGAGAAATAAACATCAACTTGTCGGTAAAATAGTAATCGATATTACTGAATTAAATCGGACACTAAATTAATTAGAAAAAAAATAATAAAAACGACCATTACTTGGCTTCGGAAACTTCTTAAAAAGGAGAAATAAATGATAATCAAAAAATGACGAAAGCATAAGGAACTACAATATTTTAATAACTTATGATTTATGAGAGCAAAAACGAATATATAAAACTGTATCAAAAGGGAAAAGACTGATTTTAATTTATTAGAATAATTCAATTTACATTTGGCCTGTTTCTCTTGAAGGATCAATAAACAAAACTTCTCAAGCAATAGTTAATTATTTTTTTTAGGAAAGAATCTCGGTTTTTAAGTAAGATATATTCTTTAATGATAATTACATACTAATATATTACAAACGAAAGATGCTTTAAATAATGTAATTTAAACCTTTTCTACATTTTCTGGTTCTTCATTTCTGCAGCGCTCCTTGGATCTGCGAATTTACATTACAGTAGAACGTCGTTTATCCGAACGTTTATTATCCGGAGCGTCAAATATCCGAACCAAAGTCAGAATGCGCTTTCGAACAGTGCAGTGCTCAACAGTTGTTTCACGTGAGGCCAAAAGTGACTGGAAAACGCAAGGTGAGGGATATTTGGGAACAATTTGTGTGTGATTTGGTAAATATTTGCGCGGAATATTAGGTCAGTTTGTTTCCAAGTGAGAGGGTGTATACGTGCTCTTTGGTTGAGTTGTGAACTGCTATGGCTTCGAATTGAAAACGGAAACGCAACTTCTTGAACATAGAGACAAAACTTGAAATATTGAACCTTCTCGCGAAGGAAGGAAGTGGAGCGTCTTTAGCACAGTTTTATAGTGCTGGAAAGTCAACGATTCCTGACATAAAAAAAGCCGAGAAACCATTTTAAGTTTTGCGTCAAAACTTAATTCAGAAGATGGTGCGAAGAAAAGGAAAACCATGAGGGAAGCAAACGATGTTGTTCTTGATCGTGCACTCTGCTTGTGGTTTTCACAAAGAAGGAGCAAAGGGGACCCGATATCGGGCCCTCTGTTGTGCGAAAAAACTCTGAAACGTAACGAGAAATTAGGCGGTTCGGCTGATAGGTGTACAATGAACGAAGAGGTACAACGGTACAGCGAAAAATAAGTGATTAATTTCCACAATCAAAGTAAAATTGCGACATTTTGCACCTATTTTTCTTTTCCTTCACGCACGTTTCCCGCATGGGATGATTTTCAATATTCGTATAGTGTCCGGTTTCATATACTGCATGGATCGCATTCGGTTTTCGGTTATCCGAATAATCGCGTATCCGAACGGTATCCGGTCCCAATTGATTCGGATAAACGACGTTCTACTGTATCTCATTATTCTCACTTATCCCGAATCAGTTGTTTCCTCCTGAATTTCTTTCCTAAAGCCTTCAAATCTTCCATGCATTTACAATTTTATCAAGCTTGATGGATTTTAAATGTAACAAATTACTTTTTATAATTCATTTTAGCAAAAAATATAAATTTGTGGTAATTTTCTTAGTAATTTGTTTGTATAAGCATTGCATAAAAACACCCAATGAATAAAAATAGAAAGGAATCTACTAAATTAGACAGGAATAAGAAGCAGATTAAAATAACACGCAACATCTCAAGCAAATTGTTAATTTCCTGGACATGTAAATAGGAATGTGTAACGAATAAACGCAGGCAATGAGAACAAATCTTACCACCCCTGATGGAAAAACCAAGAGGTGCATTTCCTCGTCTTCGGAGAGTTATGACTTTAATAATGCTAGCAGCGTACGGCTCCATCGTAGCATACTCTCGGCGGTATCCATTCTGGGAGGACCCGTAATATAACTGCAAGGAAAAAGAACGTATGTTAAGCTTGTGGAAATCTTTAAAAAACTTTTCAAATTATTTAAAATTATAATTATGCCTTAAATTTTTTAGTTGAAACTATACCATTTACTTCAAATAGAAAATAAATTTGGAGCAACTCATATTATTTAAGTTTAGTAAAATAACGGTATAAGACCATCACACAATATATTTTTAATCAATATACCAATGTGAGTCAGTTCAAATAGTTACTATAGGGCACTACAAGAATTATAAATTTCTAAAAAATTCTACCGTGGCTGTTTGTTGAACATTTTCGACTACCTCTATTTCTATCTAACTCAAAATTCCACTTAATATAGATAATATATATACACACACACATACACATGTGAGGGAATTTCGAATGGAATAGATACACATATTCCCATTCCACATTTATCCATTTTTTTAAATTCCATTGTCTGCTTTTTACTTTTCTTTTATCTGTAGTATTTAATTGATTTCTCTCTATCTAGTAGTAGAGAATTATTAACTATATATATATATATATATATATATATATATATATTTGAGGTAAATAAATTCTAGCATTAAGCTTCGGTTACAGTTAAAAATATCATTATAGCCTTCATCTCTTGATTTGAAAGGGACAGGACTTAAATTTCTAAAAGGGGCATGTAGCTCCTCCCCTTGAGAGTCTATCTCTCCAAAACCTCTATCTCTCTTTAGTGGATCTCTACTCAACAAAAGAACCATGCTTACCAAATATCAAATCCTTAAGTCTAATAGTTCAAAAACGGGATTTTTGCCTATAATCCCCCCCAATCCTCCCCCCCTGGAAGTCGAATTTCATAAATTACTTGATTTAGCGGATTTCTGGTCAACAAAAGATGTATGTCTATCATATTTCAAGGCTTTAGTTCTAATTGCTACAGAGATCTCGTGATGAATGAGTGAGCATGTGAATCATTTTTCTCCTGTATATATAATTAGATAGATAAAATAAAAACTGACTATATATATATATATATATATATATTATATATATCATACATTATGAATCCATCTATAAGAATTGAAAAATTATTAACAGATTAGACAATCAATTACCATAGAAGTAAAATCAATGAAATTCAGAATAATTCGACTGCTTTTTTTCAATAAGAGCAGTAAAAAAATATTTTTAACTACCGTATTTTCTTGAATCTAAGCCGCACTTTTTTTCCAATGTTAATGCTATTGATAATCGGATGTGGCTTAGAATCGAAGACGGAAAAATTCTTTGGATGAGAGAATTTGATACTGATGTCAGAGAAATTACAAGTTCATGTATGGATTTAAAAGTTTTTAAACTCTGGTTAAAATAGATTAATTATTTGCTTTTTATTAGTTATCCTATTAAAAAAAAATTTTCGTGAATATCAGATACCAATAAGCTTCTTTTACACTATTTTTTAAAAAAAAATTCATAACAACGTGTTGAAAATTTGAAGTGTGGTTTTAGAAACGATGGCGGCTTAGATTCGAGTAAATACGGTAGATTTTAAAACAATTTATATTTACAAATACTCAAGATATAGCATTTTATTTTATCTATTATACGCTTCAATTTGAGTGATAGCCAAATCTTCAAAAAGAAAACTATTACATTATTTTTCGTTGATGAGCTACTTTATAGTACGGCAACAGAAAAACTCAACATTTTTTAAACAATTTGTCCATCAAAATTCCATTATCAATTCTTTACAAGCACAGAAGCATGCTTGAAGAACACAATAAGATTATTGGAAAAAAATATCCTTTCCCAAGCGGAATTAGCGTGGAATTGTTTACCGGAATGCTGTTAAATCCTCCCCGGCATGCTGATCCCGATTTTACTTATCAGGACCATCAATATTTACTTAAAGTGACGCCGTGTTTCTGAGTGGCGTGAGAAAGTAGCGGTGCTCTGGATTCGTGATTTCCAGCCGGAAAAAAGTGCCTCTTATTCCAGTTATTAAAGACAGGTTCGTATTAGTGCTCTGTATACTTTGAGAAAAAAACACATTATGCTCCCACTTGAAAATGTGGAAAAGTTCCCTTTTTCGTGTTTAACGTCATAAAATGACACACGAATTTTTCATTTGTTGGATTAGAGTAAACAAATGGAAAAATCGTGCAAATCGAAAACAGATTTACTCAGGAATATTGAAACTGATTCCAAAGATTATGCACACCATTTTGTCTTTTTCGAGCACATTCCGTTACGTCGTAAGGATTACATATCGTGTGCGAGAAATTTCCCGTCCTTTTTGCGGTCTTCTAACTACAAAATGTTCTTATCATCTAGCAGCACATATTAAAGATTTTCTCTATTAAATAATAATGCACATACCAATCAGCTTATTTTAATTAGTAAATGTTATACAAACAAACAAATACCAACATTATTCGTATTCATGCTGTATTTAAATACATAATATTGCGTAAAATGATATCAGCTGCAACTTATGTATTTCCCCGAATCACGTTATATATTTATACGACATATTTTGGGTCAATAGTATTGTTATGAAGCCCAGAGGCTAAGTGGTAGTGTATCGGGCTTCCACGCCACAGATCCGGGGTTCAAATTCCGGGCCAGACAAGGTCAACTCAGCTTTTCATTCTTTCAGTGGGTCGACAAATGAGTACCAAGCTTACTTGGGAATTAAAAACTGGAGGTTTCGCGTCAGACTGACCACTTGACAGAACATTTGCATATACACCTCAGCGTCTAAGGTCACGAAATCTGAGATAAGCACAAGATGCATTGGCCCTCATGGGCTGTTGCTCCACTGAGTTAAGTTTTGTAATATTAAGGATACTAGTAAAATTGATGGCTGTGATTCATATTATATTGCATATTTGATTTTGTTGCTTATCCCACCTGATCAACAGGAAGATCAGATCAAAACTCACGAAACTCATCGAAGCAAAGAGAGGGCTAGACTACTTTTGAAGTAGTTTTCAGCACCATGCTGGTGACAGTACGATTTCACATTGTCCAAATCCAATTTTGAGGAAGAACACTACGGTGTTGGGAGTCTACCACCCCTCTTCCCATATCACCAATCTTTCGAGAGGTCTTTCGGTTAGCCGAATATGTATGCACCCCCCCCCTCCCATGCTTCTCACAAGCACTATACATTTACAAACATCCATGACTCTTTCGGTATTTGAATCCATCCCCTACAGCATAGTAGTCATAGTACTATACCATTGTACAGGGTAGATTACGTGTTTTACATGAATGAGAAAATGCTTATTAATGTCGCCCTTAAGGTAACACGAGGGTTACATTGGCGACGAACCTCGTAATTTTAAACTATCGCCAAGCAACTAGATGCACGAGCTGGCATCCTCCTCTGTAAACTATAAGCCAACCCGCAAACGGGAGGACCTTGAACCTTGACAGATTTAACTGGCATCAGCTCCTCTACACGGTGTTTTCAGCTACTCTAAGGTTCGAATTCAGCGATGAGCTCGTGCCCATGGCACAAAAAGGCTACCGCAAGACCATATTTTACATAAACTAACGGAATATGGAAAAAATTTTATTGAAACACCGAAAACCAATTTGTTTTATTCTACACATTTATTTTATTTACTTTTATGTATTTGAAATTCAAGATGAATAAACTTTGCGGAAATTTTATTTTACTTCATTTTTAAGGTTCAAATGCTTAGTGGTTTAAAGCAAAGTAACTAAACTATCTATTAAAATAATTATAATTTTAAAAAAGGTTTTGGTCTATTAAATGAACTAATTATTTCCTTGATTTTCAAAGGATTCATCATAAAACATTTTTTTTTTGTATTATAGATTTTCTTTTATTTAACTTGATGTATCCAGAAGTTAAAGTAACACATAAACTCAATTTATAAAAGTGAAATTTTTTAAATGCTTAGACAATACATTGATCTTTATAAAAAAATCATAACTAAATTTGATTCTTAAATACAGAAATTACAATATTCATTTCAGGAATTTGTTGCGATTTAAAATTAAACAAAATCTGCAAAAGTTACATTGAATAAGAAAATACGCAAGTTGGTAAATGTGACAAAAAATTTAATTGACGCAACTGTATTTTTTTGTTATCTATTTAGTTAAACATACTATTTTCTAAAAAGAACTTTTAAACTATTCGCTATAAAACAATCAAAAATAATAGAATGTATGAAATAAAAGCAAATATCAAAAGAAAAAAATGCTTGCAAAAAATTTCCAAGACAATTATTACACTCATAGATGACTGATAAAAAAATAATTAATTTAAGAAAAAATATTTAAAACTTCATAGAGTTCGAGACCAACAACACACAAGAAACAACTGGAAAATTCTATTCATCTGAAGATTTGAATGGAGAATAATGACGATATTAAATACTTCTACTTCAACTTTTTGAAACATTTCCAATGTTACGTAATTAAATTTTTTGGACGGAAGTAAATAAGCATTTCGACTTTTTAATTATAGTAATTTTCTGGACTCTTATGGGAGATGTTTTGGTCCAATGAACATGATCTTTTCCAACGTAAAGCATGGTACTTAGGTATTATTCGTTGACCAATTTCGCCAATCAAAAGACGTACGCCAAATGTCTCGATATGTAGCCTATAGTGAAAACCCTTGCCATGTATGTTCGAACACAATAATAACGATGACCAAATTTGGCATCTTTTTTTAATTGATGACATATTTCTAGTTGGCGAAATTGGTCGACGGTATAGTACGTAATTAACCAACTCACTTATATAAAATTTGTCACAAATTTTTAATGGATTTTTTAATGTTAAGGTGAAAAAAATCATGATCCAACAAGAACAAAAGCACCTGGTTACAAAATGGGAATAAAGTAAGTGGAACAGAATATTATAAATTTCTCCCTGTGATAGGCATGAGTAATATTCACTCGTTAAAATTATTATTTTTAAATACGACTGCAAAGGACTGATGTTTTTAGCTAATTAATTATAAATGAGATAATTCCTCTCGGTTTCGTGAAGCGATGCGAATATTATGCTGACAAAACTTAATAAATTCATGTCTTCAAGATTTAACTTTCATTTCTTGAGTTAAAAAAATATTTTAATGGATTAAAAATAACAGGTTTTTTTTAAAGAAAATTTTAAAATTGGCTGGGAATTAAAATCTTGGAATAAAAATAAAAATAAAATAGTTTAAATTTCTCTCATATACATTTCTTCCAATTAGACCAGTATACATTTATTCCATTGACAGCTGTTCCCCTTATTCTCCTTTGATGTTTAATATTGCTCACTTATATATATATATATATATATATATATATACAGAGTATATATATATCTATATATATAAAGGAGAAAAGCGACTACTGACTGACTGACTGACTGACTGACTAATCACGAAATCTCTGGAACTATTCAACCTACAGACTTGAAATTGGTAGACATGTTCCTCTGATAGAGTAGACATGAGCTAAGAAAGGATTTTCCGAAATTCAAAACGCAAGGGGCGTTACGGGGGGTTAAGGGATTTAATAATAATTGTTTCCATGTTTAAACTACTTGATGTACAATCTTGAAATTGGGTAAGCGGATTCCTTTCAGAGAGTAGAGATCCGATACAAAATGAGTTTGGTGAAAATCGACCCCCAAGTGGCGTTGCAGGGAATTAGGGGGCGTTATAGATAATTATTTCCATTTTTAAACTATTTGACGCACTGTCTTTGAATTTGATATATAGATTCCTTTCGTAGAATAATGATCAGTTATAAAACGGGTTCTGTGAAAACAGACTTCTAAGTGGCGTTGCGGGGAATTAAGGGGCGTAATAGATAAATATATCCGTTTTTAAACTACTTCACCTACCTGCTTGAAAATTGGTAGGTAAGTTTCTTTCCTGGAGTAAATATCCGCTACAAAATGGGTTTTGGGAAAATTGACCCCCAAGGGGTGTTGCGGGGGTTTAAGGGGCGTTATAAATTCCTATTTTTAAGTTATTAGACGTACAGTCTTGAAACTTAGTAAGCAGATTCCTCTCATAGGGTAGAGATACGCTAAAAATGGGTTTCGTGAAAATTGCCCCCAAGGGGCGTTGAGGGGACTTAAGGGGCGTTATAGATAATTATTTCCATTTTTAAACTATTAGACGCACAGTCTTTATATTTCATAAGCAGATTTCTTTCATAGAGTAGAGATCAGCTATAAGAAGGTTTTGTGAAAACAGACCTCTAAGTGGCGTTGCAGGGGAATAAGTGGCGTAAGAGATAAATATTTTCGTTTTTAAACTATTTGACCTACCTGCTTGAAAATTGGTAGGAATGTTTCTTTCATGGAGTAAATATCCGCTACAAAACGGGTTTGGAGAAAATTGACCCCCAAGGGGTGTTGCGGGTATAAATAATTATTTCTTTTTTTAAACTATTAGACTCACAGTCTTGAAATTTGGTTAGCAGATTCCTCTCATAGGATAGAAATACACTGCAAAATGTGTTTTGTGAAAATCGACCCTAGGTGGTGTTACGGGGTTCAAGGGGCGTTATTGATATTTTTTTGCATTTTTAATTAATTGGACGCACAGTCTTCAAATTTTGCTAAGCAGATTCCTTTCATAGAGTGCAATTCCCCTACAAAATGGGTTTTGTGAAAACAGACCCAGAAGTGGCGTTGCGGGGCTCAAGTGGCGTTATAGACAATTATCCCCATTTTTAAACTGTTAGACGTACAGTCTTGAAATTTGATAAGAAGATTCCTTTCGTAAAGTAGAGAACTGTTCCAAATGGGTTTTCGCGAAAATCAACTACTAAGTTTAATTTCGGGAGATTAAGAGGCGTAATCGATAAATATTTCCATTTTTAAACTATTTGATCATCCTGCTTGAAAATTGGTAGGCATGTTCCTTTCATGGAATATAATTCCTCTAACAAAGAGTAAAACGAAAATTGACCCCCAAGGATGGTTGCGAGTTGTCAAGAAGAGTTACAGAAAAAAATTCCTGTTTTTAATTGTTAGACCCATATACTTGAAATTTTTAAGCATGTTTCTTTTCTTGGATAGGGATGCACTAAGAATGTATTTTAAGTAAATCAAGTTCTGCGGAGGGTGCAGGGTTACTGGGACGTATTGACAAAAAAAATTACTTTTTTCGAGCTACAAGGACTATAATAATGAAATTTGGTTTGCATTTTTCTTTTGTTGAATTGAAATCTGCTAAGAGCAGTAATTTTGGAAAACGGCTCTCAACGGGATTACGGGGATATTTACAGTAAAACTTTTGCTTTTTTCTGTTAGATTTAGACTTGAAATTTGGCTTGCATGTTCAATTTACGGAGTAGGGATCCACCGAAAATTGGTTTTGCGGGAATCCACTTGGTTTTTGAGTTACGAAAGAGCAAACATCATTCTATGCTTCAATTTTAGAGATTTTTAGAAAATACAAATTAGATGAGTTCTGCCCTTTTTTTTTATCAACAGGTGACAGTTACAGGTATAAGTATATTTTTCAATTCAATCGAATTCTTAATGCTAGGACTTAGATATCAATAATTTATACATATATATAAGCAGTAAAAATTTATAAAACATCTTGAAATACCCAGCGAAGCGGGCGGGTAACAGTTAGTATATATATATATATATATATAACAGATATGAAGACAGAGCTTTACGATTCACTGAGTCCTAAAATCGTAATTGTTTTTTAATCATGTATATGTTCATCTTATCCACCCATTTTTGTCATTAATAGGACTATTCTTTCATGGTGCGTCAATCAAAATGCCACCGTATTGTCACAAAGATTGAACAAACAAAAAATTTGAGACTTTTTTTCACCGAAGCTTAGAATGACATAATATTTTGTTGACATATATTTTAGCAATTTCTTAACACATGTGGTAGACTTTAGTAGCTATAAAAATCATTTTTTGAGGAATCAAATCTAAATCTTATTTTTTTAATTATTTTTTATGACCTATCAGGCTTCCTCAAGGATGGGCAAAAAAATTCGGTCCTGGACCAGCAGCCTACAACACCCAAGGTTTAACTAACATGGGAAAAGAAACTAGTAAAGCACCCAAATTAGCAAAGGCTGCAAGATTCACAGATAAAGTAGGAACTATATCTCCAGGTCCAGCTGCTTATAATCGAGAGGAAGGAGACAAAAGTGTTTATCCAAATGCACCTGCATATTCAATGCCTCATTCACAACGCACTAAGGCAATGGGTGTTACTACACCAGGTAAGAATTCTCAATATCTTTTAAACTGTAGCTACAAAAATCTCTTTGAAATGTATTTTAAAGTATTGCTTCTTGATTTGGAGTCAATCCCTTGATTATGACTAAAATTTAAATAAAGTCACCAAAATTCTATATCTTGGTCTTCTTCAATAGACTTGGACAAATTGTCTGAAGTTCAAGTACTTTTGATGAATCTGACGCTCTATTATTAATGGACCAAGATTTTGGTTTATACCAAATTATTAAATGGCATGAATTTTTTTTAGCTTGACCAGAACTAAACTAGTTTATATATATATATATATAGATATATATTAGTGTGCTTAAAATCAAAAGAATTTGCATATTTAATTGAATTTCTTGAAAAGTAAAATTTTGTTTCCAAACACAGATACAAAGTTCTAATGCAGAGATCGCGTAAGTGTATAATTGGTTGATGGTGTGCATTTAGAGGAAAATTTCTCAAACTTCCCCCCTTTACATACTTCGGAGACTTTAATATGTGTGTACTTTATTTAACATCCGGTGAACTTCAAAAGCAAGCAGCTAACAGAACGATGTGACAAAAGCAAGCAGCTAACAAAATGATGGAGCACAGAACTTTTAAGTGCAGATTGCTATAAAAGCTTTCATATAATGTACAGCGTTGTGTGCAACTTTTAAAGACAGTTTGATGAGACCATGAAATTAAGGCTTGGGCAAAGTCGTCCAACAGCTGCAACGACCATTGAGGATTAAAATCTATTACAACAAGGCGTAACAAGAGTTTGCAAAGCTTCTTAGCTGCCTCTCGAACTTCATGTAGCCACAGAAGCCCAAGTTTGAGTTATTGTTTCCAAGAGATACATCTATATATTTGCATTTCACTCACTTCGACGTTAAGAGCCCATTTAACATGGAGTGAACATCGGCAGTGAAGTAAGGAGCTTGCTTCACTATCTATAGAACATTTTGAGATCCTTTTATTCACTGATGATTCTAGATTCAGTTTAACCATTGATTATCGACGTATTTTGTAGTGGAAGGAACTAGAGACCTGCTACATGTCTTCCAACAACTGAGGAAGATTACTATGACAACGGAGGTCTGGATGATTTAGGAATGCATCAGATAGATGGGCTCACAGAGTTTTATGTCGTTGATTAAGAGGGTAGAGATAATAAAACGAAATTAAAAATTCTCATAATTTTGAAGACTAATACATATACTAATAAAACCCTAGATTGTACTAACAAAATTTTACTAGCTATTTTAAATATTTTAAGGTAGGAAAAAATCACACTCAAATACACATCAGATGGTGCAGAAATTTTCAATAAATACTAATGCTCTTTTAACTTGATGTAGGACCTAATTCCTATTCTCTTCCTACTGCCTTTGGACCTGGAAAGACTCCCATTGTTACAGGCCATTCCTATTCTATAGGAAAAGCGAAGAGAGAAGCTTTTGTCTTAAAACCACAAGTAAAGTTTCAAACTTAATAATTTATCTGCAGAAATTGCATTATTATTAGTATTACTTGTCAGTGGTAATTTATTTTTAGTTTGGAATTTTGTGATTTCGAATGTGCAATACAGCCAATGATATAATTTCCTTCCCTTTTTTTTATTTTAATAATATTTTTAATTTTAGAGTCCCGGTCCTGCAGCTTACATGTTACCACCTAACGATATACATATGAATAAAGCTCCAGCTTTCTATATGGGTTTGAAACTTCCAAGTGAAAAGGTTTCTTCTGTATCACCTGGTCCAGCAGCTCATGCAGCCCATTTGGTAAGAACAATTTACTGAGACATTTTTCTTTGCTACATTTGTTGTACTATTTGATAAAAATACCAAAAAAGTAAGAAAAACATTTATTAAAGCAATGAAAGCTATAAATATGTAAGCGAGAATGAAATCTCTAGAATATGTTTTGACTTTTGGTGATCCGTTTCTTTCTTATACAAAATTAAGGAAAATTTTTTATTATAAGGAATTGGAAATTCTTTTTGGATTTCTAAATCGCCAAATGAGTGAGTAATACAATAATAGGAAATATTTACGACAACTTAATATATTTGGTTATCCACATGCGATGACACAAAGGAACACTGAAAAAACGTGTTATGAGGAGATTATTCATCATTTATATATATGGAGCACATATAGTGAAAACTTAAATATCTAATTTTGCTCCTTTTGTTTGTGAAAACAAGTTTTCTTTTTTGAATCTATCATGTAACAATTCATAGGTTTGGTGGCATACATAATAATTATTAGAAAAGTTACCCACACACAATTCAAGTTTTAAATCATTTTAATATTTTGATGAGATAATATACATTATATATATAATCAAAAAGTTCATACATATATATGGCTGTTATATAATGATAACAGAAGAATTATTAAAAGGATTTTTAATCTTTTAAACTTTCAAAAATTACCATCATATACTTCAAAACAGTTCAGATATAACATTGTATGACAACAAGTTGGTATTAAAATAACAGTCCTCTTTTATATTATTGGAAGTTTTAATTAAAAATTCTTTAATGTAGATAACTGGGAAGATAAGTAATAATTATCCAACTGTTGTATTTATTATCTGAAAATACATTACTTATATTACACATCACTCAATAAGTCCGGGCCTAACTAATAAAGCAACAACTTTTATGCAAAATTGAACTTTATTTGTCAAGATACTCCTCTTTAAGAGTGATACATTCAACCCAGCTCTCCTCTATTTTTTTAATACCTTTTTCGTAGAACGATTTGTCTTTGCTCTCAAAATAGGCTTTTACTTCGGCAATCACTTCTTCATTTGAGCCAAACCTTTTTCCCTGTAACATTCTTTTAAGGTCTGCAAGCAGCCAGTAGTCCCTGGGGGCCAGATCTGGACTGTACGGTTGGTAGGAAAGGGATCTGAAGCACAATTCGTTCAATTTGACCATTGTTTTCATGGACTTGTGGCTCGGAGCATTGTCTTGGAGAAACAGCCCTTTCTTTTCTTTATTTTTACATTCAGTTGATCCAATAATGCCATGTAATATTCTCTACTAATTGCTTTGCCTTTCTCAAGGTAGTCAATAAACAAAATTTCATGTGCATCCCAAAATACGGACGCCATAACCTTGCCAGCTGATGTTTGAGTTTTTGGTCGCTTTGAACGGATTTCACCGGCTGCTGTCCACTCAGCAGGCAATCTTTTTAATTCAGGCGTGTAGTAATGGATCTATGTTTCATCTATTGTTACATATCTACCTAAAAAATCCTGTTTATTTCACTTAACCGGTTTCAAACAACGCTCTGAATCGTCGATGAGTTGTTGTTTTTGATCGACAGTGAGCAAACGCGCAGCACCCTATTTGAATACAGCTTTCTCATTGAAAAATGATCATGCAAAATAATGAATACCTTTAAATCCTCTGATATCTCGTGCAACTTTATTTTACGATTGGATAAAACGATTTTATGGAATTTTCTGATGTTTTCTGGAACAACTGCAGAATTTGGGAGACCTAAACGTTGAACGACGTTCGCGTCTGTGCGACAGCGTTTTAAGTCTGCCTACCACCTCTTACCGTTGTTGACGATGGAGCGGAGTCCAGGTAACACTTATAAAGACATTGTTTTACCTGAACAGTGTTTTTTCCAATTAAAAAGTAATGTTTAATTAACACACGAAATTCTTTTTCATCCATGGTTTCTAAACAAACAAAAGTTGCTTCACTAAGCCCATTGTAACATTTCAACTAAACAAGATATTATCACGAAATTTTGACGCTTGCTGTTTGAAAGTTAGTACTACTAAGTTAGAATTTGGAAAGTTAGAAGTTAGCGCCATCTATATGTTAGGCCCGGCACTTATTGAGTGCTGTGTTATAATATATAAAATTGTAAGAATATTAAATGAAATTTTAAACAAAAACTATAACTATTTTATTTCTCAGAATAAGAAACGGTATAATATGGTTTAAAAACTAAACTTTTGTGTACTTCAAAGGAAATTTTATGTAGTTGATATGTGCTTGTAATACCTTAACTATATGTAATTTTATCATTTTCTTTTGATAAGAAATTTATTTTATTCATTGTCCATCTTTAACTTTTAAAAACTTCTATTTCGGTCATATTTGTTTTCAGGTAAAATATGATAAGTACAGTACTCCGAGGATTACTTTTGGCATCAGACATTCTCCTTTCAAAGCAATGCCTGGATTTGCTGCTGAGAAATAATGTACTTATAGAGCTCATAATTTTATGAAAGACAGATGAAAATTTGTTCAAATGACACTATTTACTAATAGATTGGCAGTTTATCTTTACATGCAACAATTATTGTTAATTATGATCCTCATTTTTTTTAAATTTTGAAATAGATTTTCAATCACACTAGATTTTTAGAAAATAAATTTATATATTTTATTTAATAAGTTTCAAAACTTTTCTTTATTTCCATGACTGATAAGCTGACATATTTTTGATAATAAGCTTTAAGGGAAGAAAAAAATGTATATCTTCAGCATTTGAAAAACATAATTGGAAGTTTCCCATTTAAAATTTTTCAAAAAGTTAATTTAAGTGGCATGAATATTATTTTAAAATTAAAAAAAATAATTTTACCAGTAGATTTCGCAATTTTATTTGTAAATGAGTGGGTGTTTATTAACGGCCACGTGATTGCCGCTGGTAATGGACCGCTTAATTTTGGACAGTTGTCAAGTGACGAGAACGACGCCGAAGAGAGCCCCTCTCTTCTAACTTCCATGCCACTCCAAAGTAAGAAAGGTGAGCCTCGATAAATTTAACGTACATCTACCCCTCTCTACCGTGGATATCAGTGCCGATTTAAGCTCATTTCGGGCCTTGGGCACATAAGATCTACAGGTTCCTTTGGCACTGGAGGATCGAAATTTATAACCAGAAAATCTGGTTAAATTCAGCTTATCCGGCCCTCCTGGGCCTCTTAAGGCCGCTGGGCACCCGCCCCAAGCACCCAGTAGATAAACTGGCACTGGTGGATCTTCAGTTGGCATCATGAGTCGAGCTGAGATTCGTCGGTCACGAGATCATGCTTATGATTACTAGGATACTGTGACAGACATTAATAAATATACCGAGATATTGAAAGAGTGAAAGGACAAGTTGTGCATGTCATGAATGGAAGTATTAGTGCATTTTTAAAAAAAAGAATAGGAATATGAATAGCGAGTATACAAGGATGGGTTTGGGGTTCAAACCCCTCTCATAGACCAATTTATTTTAGTTTAGAGCATTAAGATTAATCCTCGATGCTCACTTTTACGTTTTTTAAAGAAATACGTTCCCTGTCTTTAAACTAGTCTGTGTAAGCCATTGGTTGGGAATTTGAAATATATCGACACTGAGTTTAAATATCGGGTGTTTCTAAATGAATATCGGAGTTTTAATGCTTTATAGTATTTATTAGATATTACTTATAAGTGTAATTCATACATTGAATGAAAAAGTAACTGAAATAGTTTTACCTACAAGATTACAAATGTTCAATGTGAGCACCATTAGTCACATGGCACACATCAAGTCCATAGGCGTGTTCATCCCAAACTTTGTTCAGTGTGCTTGAGATAATTCTTGCAACAGCTGCTTCAATCCTGTGTCTTAAGTCTAAAAGGTCTGTGTCTTAAGTCTGGTAGCGGAGGAACGTACACACAATCCTTAATGAACCACCACAGATAAAAATCACATGGCATCAGACTGGGGGAACAGGGAGGCTATGCGAAACAAGTCTTATCGGGAGGCCCTTTGCGGCCAATCCATTGGTTGGGTACAGTGATGTTCAACCCAGTTGCATACTGAGAGATGCCAGTGAGGTGGTGCACCCACTTGCGGCCAAATAAAGTTATCTGCTACACTTTCTTCTAATTGAGGAAATAGCCATAGTTGTAGAGCATTTATAGACAGAACCAGTTACAGTTGGTTCTTAAAAGTCCATACACTTTCCGCTGAGATATGGCACAAAAAAACATTCTCGTTGCAATTCCAGCACCTCGTGAGGAATTTCTAAGCTCCCGATGCGCGCATTATGAGTGTTCACATGTCCACTGATATGAAATGTTGATTCATCACTGAATACGACATAATCCATAAAACTTTCATTAGCATGCAGCAACATGTCATTTGCAAATTTGGCGCGTAAACCGTATGCTGGTTTTAGAGCTTGTAGCAACTGCAGACGATAAGGACGTAGTTCTAAGCGTTTGCGTAGAACTTTCCAAACAGTCCTCACTGGCATTGCTAATTCACGACTGGCGTACTGAACTGATCTCTTTGGGCAACGCAAGAAAGAATCTTTCACTCGAGAAACACTGTGAGCTAAGCCTTGGTCGTCCAGTACTTTTCCCTTTACAAAGACAGACAGTTGTTTCAAACTGATAATACAATCTACGAATGTTATTATCATTTGGAGGTTGGCAACCGAACTTAGTACGGAGCGCTCGTTGCACAGTAATAGCAGATTCTGTCTTTGCCAACTGGATAACACAAAACGTTTTCTGTTCCTCAGTCGCCATTTTTTCACTAGAGCGCTGATCGGTGAGAAAGGGGGAATTAGCATACGTTTCACATGCCAGCAAACAAAACTGCTTCGGTTGCTCTTTCACTCGATGTATGAATCATACTAACATGTTACAAGTAATAAATACTATAAAGCGTTAAAACTCCGATATTCTTTTAGAAACATCCGGTATAATCATTAGTTGTCATGTCTAAGCGGGAATTTTGG
Organism: Trichonephila clavata; assembly: GCA_019973975.1. Lineage (NCBI taxonomy): Eukaryota > Metazoa > Arthropoda > Arachnida > Araneae > Nephilidae > Trichonephila > Trichonephila clavata. The sequence goes on from BMAO01026147.1 coordinate 18,252, forward strand.
AATCGACCCCTTCGCTTTTTATTCTTTCAAATCCACTTTACTATAATCAGTACCATATTCTAGAGCTCCATAGAAATCAACACTACAACCTTAAATTGTTATATATATGCTAAGTAATATTTCGTAATATTATGTCAACTAGAAAGTTCTGTCTGGTTTTGAAATAAAAGAAAGTAATACATTTATTTGCATGACACTTATTAACATTTAACAATATACACTGCTATTTGTAAAGAATGCAACACCATGAAGGAATCATCAGAATTAAAATAACTTTACAGCAAATATCAATTATAGGATGCTGCGTAAACTAACAAAGTTTCACCAACCTCTAGAGAGGACTTGCGACTCGACGGCTATTTAAAGTATCTCCATGCCGCAAAAGCACCATACATTTACAAACATTCACGCACTCTCCGGGATTCGAACCCAGGCCCTACGGCGCAGCAGTCAGCGTCGCTAACCACTATACTGTATGGGCAACGTTTTCAATTGATATTAGAGATAAATGTAGGAGTCGAGTTTGACTCTCACAGTTTCTTAAATAAATTTAATTATTTTTAATTTGCTAAATGACCTTTCAGCTGCTGCAGAAATGACAGGAATTATAAAGAATAATAATGTTGCTGTAAGTACTTCTGTCAGGTCGCCTTCTATCACTTATTTGCAAAATATTTCCTTACATCAGTGATTCTCAAACTTGTAACATTTGCTGCCCAGTTTTCAATCATGACTTTCCTCGCGCCCCCCTACATACAAAAACAATGTATTGAATTCAGTAATGTACTTTGACAATAAAGCTACAATACGATTTAAATTATAAACCTTACAAATTATCAGATAAGTATTAAATTCTGTTTATGACAAGCCTACACAGGGGAGTTACTAGTAATTATTATACTTATTCTTAACTTAGTATTGATAAATTAATTATCAAATACATTAAGAAGTTTTGATACATTTATAAGTATAATATATGATTGTAAAAGTGTATATTGTTTTTTATTATGTCAGAATGTATTTTGTTTTTCTTCCCTTCAGTAAATTAATATTTTTTAAACAATCTTGTATTTTCAATATGCTGCCCTACCCCCTCCCAGTTTGAGAAGCGCTGCCTTACATAATTGGTGAACAGTCCATGCCTGGGTTATTTTAGGAAGAATTGTGTGGTAAATATTAAGAAATAGAGGGGGAAAGTCTGAGCCTTTTGTATCGAAATACTTATTTTGGAATTTGTCACACTTTAGTAACAAAGTTGTTTCATCTACATCTAGTAGAAATGTTGGTCTTAGAAAATTGAGTATTTGCCAAACTGCACTCATACCAGTAAAAAAGTATGTTTAATTGAGCTGATATTGTGATAGTACCTTGCTGAGAAAAAATTAGTAATTTAAAATTATTCTTCTCGGTTTCTCTCGAAATCGATAATTAAAAGCTAATTCATCAAAATGTTTTTTAAATTTCTTTGTCTTTTTTCTTGAAAATGGGGATCTATTCTATATTTTCTTTCAGTTTCACTTGCTTTGCACTTGAATGAATCGAAGTCAATTCTATTCATTTGCAACTTTGCCTTTGTCTCTGCTAAAGTTCTGCTTGCCTTCGTCGTTTCTACTTGTCCTAGTCATTTTGTAAATTTTGGTGCATAATTAATGTCATTCAATACAGG
>BMAO01026148.1:0-67577 GCA_019973975.1 Trichonephila clavata
AGGCATGCTTCGTTCAGTTACGTATTGCTAATGTATTTTATTAATTTTTTACTAAATCTGTGATTTTCAGATAGTCTATTTTAAAAGAAGGTCTATTTTAGTAAAATAAAATAATTTTTAAACATAAAAATATCCAGGACCTAACTTGTAGTCCAAACATCACTTTGAAGTTTTCAATCACAATCCTAGAGCGATACACTCAATATTCGTTTGTATATGGTAGTTCCAAATCCCTTGGTGTTACATTTTTAAAAGAAAACTCACATAGCGATAAAGTTTCACCCTATTTAATTTAACTGCAAATTTAAGATTTTTATAATTCTGATTGTACTATTTTGTATATCTCGTTATCAACATGACATTATGTAGCTATTTATAAACTCGTTACCGTAGAACCTCAAATTAAAGTTTACATTGATTAGCTAAGAGCGTAACGGAAAATATTAGGGCCCCTCCTGCAAACTAAGGTTTTGGGTCCCAGCTGGAAATGTAGGGTCATATGAAGTCTTTGGGCCCTTAGGTCCTTCTCCCATAGTAGAAGTGTACGTTACGCAACTGCATTAGTCTTAACTATAATGACGAATAAGCCTTTATTACGATGATGTAACATGTAGTTAGAGTTTAAAGAAAAAGTGTCCTTTATGTAACTAAAGGCCAGAAATTCGAGAGACGTTATGTGAGTTAGGTTTTTAAAGGATTATATATATTTCCATTTACTAATCTTTTGAAACACATTCAAGGTTGTGATTTGGGAGGAAAAAAGATTTATTGAGTATATTTATGCAAAAAGTAATTATCCTTCTTTATGTTCCATAAAATATTTGATGAACTTATTACAATTCTTTGTTATATAGATATAATAAGTATTAGACTTAAATGGACCTGACTTTTACAGATTATTGGTTATCGTAGTTCAACAAAATACAATTTTTGCACTTACCGACTCTCCTATAAGCAGCTACACAAAATATATCCATAGTTCGAATTTTACACTTTTTGTTCAACGGCTGAAGATGCTACTAACTGGTAGTTATTGCACTTTTCGATAGTTGATTTTTCAAATGCTGACTGATAGATGTTTGAAGATCTTGCGATTCCACGACTCAGAAGCATTCTTTTCAGCTTGCCCAAATGCTGCGTCATTTACATGTGCACAAAATTATGTTTCCAGTTTCAAACAATGTAAAGCGATGAAAATGTAACGGATTTTGATGAAAGTTTCATTATCAATTTCTGCATCATAATCGCTATTCATTGAATGTGTGCAACTTCAGTTGCACAAATCGACATCGTCATAAGATTTAGCAATCCTTAGTATTTCTACTTTGTAGGTGGGATGAGATAAGAAAGGAGTTTCCTGTCCTATTTCAAAACTCACTCGATAGGTTACACTCATGACTCAACTGCACCTGTTAAGGCTAATGACGCTCTACATCCTTGGCTAATAAAATGTGAAACGAAGAAGAAAATATTTTTCAGTTTCCCTAAAATATCATCAATAAAATCGAATTTTTAATTAAAAAAACATTTCTGCTGTTGAAATAACTCATTGTTTAGGGGCTTATATAATTCCATAAATAGAGGTTTTTGCCTTCATTTTAATTGGGGGAAGAAAGAAATTCGTTAAATATAGGGGTTCGTTAAATCAGGGCCCGACTGTACATATATTTTTAATTTATTTGTAAGTCTCACCTAATTTCTATTTTGCATACAAGGTTCGTTTGAAATCAATACAAGTAATATTAGCCAAATTTATCCATGTCTTAAACCATGTTTCAGGGGCAAAATGAAAAATTTAACATTATATCGGTGTATGGAATTATGTTAACAGAGCACATTCCTTAACTGATAATTAATCCCAACCAGATTTATATGAAATATTGTGCTACTTCAATGATTTCGGAACGAATATTCCATTCTCGGATTTTGTCGAAGGCCATGAAGTAAAAATGTTGCAAGTTTAATTCAAATAGGCCGAGATGCTTAACTTTTGTAGTAGGTATGGTAAGCACTACTTTGAGTGATTTCCCTTTCACGGGGTTTGATGTTTTTCCGGCCACAATTTACCGCTGAAGATCCACCGTGTAGAGGAGCCGATGCAAGTTGAATCTGTCAAGGCATAAATGTCTTCTCCCGTGGGTGCGGTGTGGAAGTTAGAAGAAGAGATGCCACAGCTCATGTGTCATCCTCTTTACGTGACCACGGTTCAAAATTACGAGGTCAATCGCCATTAGCCTTTGTGCTTCTTCAGTATTTGATATTAGTAAACAATAAATCTGTACCGTTCAAGCTTCTCTTGCATCTCTCTCTACAGAGTTCTTTTATAACACATATAATTTTTACCCGTTAGTTATTGAATATTTGGCTCATTTTGGCGAAATAAGGCTTTTGTGCCAATAATATTAACCAGCTAACTTTTCAACGCCCCCATTCCCGTCATTTCATTGTGGATTAAATTAGAGAAGGGACTCACACACACGGGGGTTACGTCAACGGTGAGTCCTAATTTTGCCCAAAACCTTTGAAATGGATCCTGTTGCGTAGTGCAGTGATGTATAGTACCCCCCCCCCATCGCGAAGAAGGGTCCAGGATTCTAGGGGGCCCAAAACCTGGCTTTGCAGGGGGGGGGGCAATAATATTCTCCGTTACGCCACTGATGTTGTTTATAAATTAGAACTGCTCTTATGGAGCGATGTGAAATTCCAGTGAATGAGCTGAAATATAATTACCAAACCGAGAATTAAAGTAATTGGACCCGTTGTCAGTAGTCAACTGTGTTTTTCGCTACTATAATGAAACAAAAAAAAATCTGTTCTATAAAACAGGGTTTGAGAAGGATGAAGGGTAATTATATCAAGCATAATTTTTCGTGATGGGAAAAAACGATGCTGCATGCACAACGATGATGAATGGAGTTCTGTATTTTCATTAACATAATAAAGAGAAACATCAATCCCTATATCCAAAAAAATTCAAACCATCTCTTAACGCATTCTTCAAGATTTTGTCGTATAAGGAAGACCAAAAAAAAAGAACATACGCATTTTTGGCGCAGAATATACGCGCGCAACCAGCATCTGCCTAGGTGGGAGACAGGTGCTCAGGTGCGTGGCGGGAAAAAGTAGATTCCGGCGCGAAAATGGCCATGTTTTTTTCCTTTCTCCTTCCCTTTCTTCCCCCTCCCCCTTTGCAAGTCCCTTTGTTCTGTGCCGAAGTGGCCTTGTTGAGGGGCAATGCCGTTCTTGCTCGGTCCGTGACTCGCTTAGAACCAGGGTCACCACCTTGGCGAGCTAGATCGTCCGCCAAATCGTCGCCAAAGGTCGCCAGCGGATGCGCTCATCTGTGGAGGATGCGGGAGAGGAGCACGTGTCTACAAAAAAATAGCAAGGAGAGAAAAAAACAATGGTATTCGGTTATTGACAGATCATACAAGATGACTCCTGTTCATATGAGAAAACCACAAACGTCGTAGATGTTTACTTTTTTGAGGAATTTGGCGAATTAGAAGCATCTGTAATTGACTCAATCTGGAGAAGGATATACCAATGTTGTTGTTTACTTTTAACATTTTCAATTCATTTTTATACGTGAGAGAATTCCTCAAATAAATGCATACAATATGCATAAAAAAAGGAATGCCTATATTTTTAATATAGTTTATTATATATATAGCGCTATAATGAATCCTTACAGTTTTTTCCCCCCATAACAATATCATTTAGAGCATTGGTCCCCATCCCCCGGTCCGCGGATTAAATGATATCGAGCCGTCCAAGAACATCCAATTGTTTCTATTTTATTTCTGTGGTGCATTGTGCAGTGATCTAGTGAGTTAAAATCTTAAACCACTTTATACTCATTTTTGGTGGAATTGTATTTTATTTTGAAGGCATGTTAATACAATTAAATTAAAATAATTAAATAGAAACAATCTGAAACATAAACAATAAACTCCCCCCCCCCTCCTCTTAGCGCGGGCGGTGGTAAAACTATCAAACGTTGACTGGTCCGTGGAAATAAAAAGGTTGGGAAACACTGATTTAGAAAAATGATGCACGATATAAATTATTTCCAAAATTAATACATGTTACTTCCCTGTTTGAATATTATTTTAATTGAAAACACGTAAATGTTTGCATCTTTTGGGATGGTGGCTGCGGTAGCCTAGCGGTTAAGGTCACGAACGCATAGACGGGGGGAGTATCGCGGGTTCGAGTCCTACTGCCATTGAAGATATGTCGTGTAGAGGGGCCCGATGAATGCACTTTAACTTCTGTCGATATTCATTGTTCTTCCGTTGGTGTCGTGTAGTAGTTTGAGAGGGGGTGCCACAGTTCAGGTGTCATCCTGGTCACTTGACCGAGATTCAAAATTATAAGTTCCATAGTCACTACCCCTCGTGTTGTTTAATAGTGCGACGTTAATATATTTACTCACTCACTCCAATTTAAAATTTTATTTTAATTGGAGACAGGGGCGCACACAAGAGTTTTTCAAAAGGGGGAGGGGACAGGGTCAAAAGTCTACCATTCTCGTATATCGCACCTCAATAAGCCGTCAAACATATTCTTTTGATTTGTTCGATTTTGAGAACGAGTAACAATAAAAAGCAAATTATTGAATTAATAATTAGCATTAAAAAATAAAATAAATTGTTAAAAATAAAAACAAAATTAAGTTTTGCGTACTATGTGCATAGGATTACAATCAATTGAAAAAAATAACCAGGGGCTATGGGGGGGTCCGACTTGTGGACCCCCCCCCCTTGTGTGCGCCACTCACTGATTGGAGACGCTTAAAAATTTGCATCTCTCTTGGGATGATTACGAAATCATTCGAAAAGCGAGGCTAATGCACGTTAAATTTGTCGCGGTTCAAAGTCCTCACGTTGATGGGTGGGAATTTGAAGAGTGAGGTGCCGCCTCGGTTCTAATCCCCGTTAGCTGACCGTGGCTCAGAATTTTGCTGATCGTTGTTTCAGAGTGCAGAGTAGTTAATCAGTGGTTCAAAATTACGAGGTCCATCACCAATCAATTCTCTTGTTACTTCTGTGAATGTGACATTAATAAGCTATAAAAAATCCATTAGAAGGCGATTTTGGAAAATAAATCGGTATGCGGTGCAAATCCAAATAATTGTCGTGTATAGCGGAGCTGATACACATTAATTTGGGGTCGATGGGGCGAGCGGTTAGCTCAAGTATCGACTGGACTGACGTTTTCAAAACTAGAGGTTTGTCGTCGTAATTCTAGAGCAACTTTAATTTCAAAACACTTTGCGGAGCTTAATCATTGGCTCGCAAATAAAACTAGATTGGAGGCATATATTCCTTTTCTTCGGGAGTGCAAATTTCCGGTGCCGTTGAGAAGTGGCGGGGAATGCACGATTTTCGGCAGGAACAGTTCCACCGGAGTCAGTTCTTGACCTCTCGGAAACGTCAAATTCTACAATACAACATGAAAAGAATGCTCCCCAGACATCATTATAAGAAGTTAAGGTTTTTCGAGTACTTTTGCATCCTTCATCCAAATATTAGTCTGGATACTACTCAAGACACGTTGTGTAAAGGTGCTAACGCATTGTTAAATCTAATGGCCGTGGTGGTCGATTGGTCATGACCACTAACTCGTGGAATACATTGTGTTTTTGAGTGGTCTCACTGAAGACCCGCCATGTAGAACCGATGTACGTTAAATTTGTCGAGGTTCAAACGTCCACCCGCTGGTATTGTGGATCGTTTGGAGAATGCGGTGCTGGTTCAGGTTCGCTTCTGTTGATAGTGGCTCAAAATTACGAGGCCTAAGACTTACCACCCTCGTGTCGCTTCTAAAGTGTGGCATTAATACATTATCATTCCTTCACCCCCCCCCCCCCGAAAAGTTCTCGAATGGCTAATTAACACATCACTTAAAGTCCCGGGCCTGAAATATTTTTGGCGTTACCTTCTAAGTTTCCTAAGCATAACCTAGTAGTACTAATTTTCAAACGACATTATCATACACACACACAAAACTTCCTCATAACATCACGGCCGCGGTGGCCGAGTGGTCTAGGCATCGGATCATGGCTAGCGTGTCATGAGTTCGATCCTAGTACCGCTAAACATCCGCCGTGTAGGGGCGCGATGCACGTTAAATCTGTCGAGAGCTCAAACGTTCTCCCGTTGGTGTGGTGTGGTAGTTAGGAGAGGTGGGTGCCAGTTCAGGTGTCGTCCGCGTCACTTGACCATGGTTCAAAATTACGCGGACCGTCACCAAAAGCCCTCGTGTTGCTAATCAGTGCGACGTTAATATTCTCTCACTCTCCTCATAACATCTTGTTTTGTTTAAAAGTTACAGTAACTTTTGTTTGTTTAGAAACCATGGATGAAAAAGAATTTGTGTGTGGTAATTAAGCATAGGTTTTTTGATGGGAAGATACACTGTTCAAGTAAAACAATGACTGGATAAGGGTTATCCGGACTCTGCTCTTTTGCCCACAACGGTTAAGAGGTGGTATGCTGACTTAAAACGTGGTTACACAGACACAATCGACGCTGAACTCTCAGGTCACCTGAATTCTGCAATTTTTCCAGAAAACATCAAAAAAGTCACTAAAATCGTTTTAACCGATCGGAAATTGAAGTTGTGTGAGATAGAAGAGTATTTGAAGATATCAAAAGGAGTGTATTCACATTATTTTGCATGATCATTTGTCAATATGAAAGCTGTGTTCAAAGTGGGTGCCGCGTTTGCTCATGTAGCGATCAAAAACAACCACCCATCAACGATTCACAGCCCTGTTTTGAGCTGTTTAAGCAAAATAAACAGGTTTTTTCCCCGTAGATATGTGACGATGAAACATGGATCCATTACTACACGCTTGAATCAAAAAGATCGTCAGCTGAGTGGACAGCAGCTGGTGAAAGCTGTTCAAAGCAACCAAAAACTCAAACGTCAGCTGTCAAGGTTATGGCCTCCGTATTTTGGGATGCACATGTAATTTTCTTAACTGACTACCTTGAGAAAGGAGAAACCATTAGTAGTGAATATTACATGGCATTATTGTTGTTGTTGTTGCTTATGTCACCTGATCGACAGTAACATCAGATCAAGGTCCACGATATTCATCGCGGCTAAGGGCTAGAATTTTAGGCCTGTCGTTAGCCTAAACTTTGAGCCCCCAAAGAAGGTGACAGTGCGATATTGCTCACGCGACATGATAGATGGCGACACCGTTCGGACCCACAGATTTAACGAGCACGTTCTCCGTTATGTACTCGGCGGGCATTTGGTGGCATCGGGCATCGAACCCAGGCCTTCCGGTCTGGAGTCCGATGCTCTAACCACTAGGCTACCCACGGCCCACATGGCATTATTGGATCAACTGAATGAAAAAATAAAGGAATAAAGAAAGAAGTGCTGTTTCTCCAAGACAATGCTCCGTGCCACAAGTCCAAGAAAAGAATGGTCAAATTTAACAAATAGCGCTTCAAATTATATTCCTACCCACCGTACAGTTCAGATCTGGCCCCCAGTGACCACTGGCTGTTTGCAGACCTAAAAAGAATGCTCCAAGGAAAGAGGTTTGGCTCAAATGTGTGAAGAAGTGATTGCCGAAGTTGAAGCCTATTTTAAGAACAAAAACAAATCGTTCTACGAAAAAGGTATTAAAAAAATTAAAAGATCGCTTAGCTGAATGTATCACTCTTGAAGGGGAATATCTTGATAAATAAAATACAATTTTGCCTAAAACTTATTTTATTAGTTAGGTTCGGGACTTATATTGAGTGATGTGGTAACGCTAATTTTTTTCTACATTATTCCTCACTCGATACATTAATTTTTATTTAAATAACATACGAAAATGACCGCATAACGTTTAGGTACATTTTTCAAATAAAAGGAATCTCTGTCCCTGATCACAATTTGTGACATCCCTCTTAAGAGGTAAAATTAAATTCATGTTTTTAATGTGTTACACTGAATTCGCATTTTCATTCTTAAATGTATAGTGAAGATGTGTGTTGATTTCCTTATTTTGTACACGACGTGAAATTTCCATTTATAAACAAAATAAGGAAATTAGAAATGTTTATCAACATTGTGTTATCTAAGCCATTCGGAATATCCTCCTGCTGACCCTTTCTCACTCAAGTGGCCTCGAGCAACTCGCTTCTTCTCTCAACGACCTTGATCTGTTGATTCGAATTTTTCGTTAACCTTCTCGATCAATACCCTGCCATTCCATCAAGGAGGAGTGGAATCGATTTGTTTGTATTTTTAAAAGTTCCCTGCGATGGATGTAAACACAGATTTTGTTCGTTACACAAACAACATTGGTAAAATACTACAAGTAAATTATGAAAGATGCGATAAACAAAGATTTAGAGATAAGCATTTAATAAGTAAAGATCAATCTATGAATTGGAATAATCTGAATACTATTAATAAGAAATTTTTTGTGACTGCTATCAAAAATAGTGAGCGCTCATCTATTTGTATATGAAGAAAGAATAATATTTCGGCAACTAATGGATTAGATTTCGTCGTCTACGTGTGTAAAAACTTGGAAAATTTTTTGACAACATTTGAATTGAGAACACATGTAACCAACCCGGCTGGGTTGCGTAGTTGGAAAAGTGTCGGCTTTGTGCGCCCAAGTTTGATGAGTTTGATCCTGGTGGATTTTCATGATGCAGAAAATCGACAGAGACCATGTCGTATGATTACTACGAATCATGCGGTATGTTAAAGACTCCTAGACTGCCAGTTTGGCTTGGGTGCGCTTGACAAAATTAAATTCTTGATACAATTTCGCATCGTCAGAGCTCAAGTGCCTCCCTCTGGGAAGGAAATTAGACGTCAAAATTACATTGTGGTAATTGGTATCCACTTATACGGTGTCACTCCAATAAGTGATACCAACTCCCGGATAATGTACTAGATCTGCTATGAAATTAGCAATCCATTGCTCCATTTGAAAAGAAAAAAAAATTACATATAAGGATGCACTTGTTCAGTTTCGATCTTACAACTGATAGTTCTACTATAAAGAAAAATGTTGAATGTTCGATTCAATTACTAATCTCTCCGTTCAATTTCTCAAATAAAAGATAATCAAGTAGCGACGGATCTGTACATGTTTCTACTAATTTCTTCTTTTCTCTTCAAAATAAAATATTTATTTCAACCAACCTTCATCGAGAAACCAAACGTGATTTATGTAAATGAGGAATATTATATAAATTCGGTTTTCGCGAGTTGAAAAGGAGTGAAGTAAGAGGTCAAGTTAAGTTAAGTGAAGTAAGATCTGTTGACACGTAGTTGTAGACAAGCTGAAGTTGATACGTTTGATGTGTGCAAGTAGAAGTGGTTAGTGAAGATGGAAAAGCAGTGGAATTAAAAATTACAGAGTGTGCAGCCATCGTCATTTGATCAAGCCAAATAAAGTGCTTGAAGTTTCCCGTGAAGGATCCGATGCATTAAGGATTCAGGTACTGTGCACTTGATTAAGTAAAAGCTGATTATTAGTGTGCGACGTAGCTGTAAATGAGCGTATTTAAGCTGTCTTAGATTCAGTTGAGGGTCTGTAATATTATCCCCGTATTAGAATATCTTACCTCTGCACTCTACCATTGTTTATATACCTTAATTAGAATTGTGTTGTGTCTGTTTCATAATCATTAATAAGAATTAATAAATGAAATTAGATTGGAATAATGTCTGTGGATTATTTAGTTCCTCCTACACATCTAGCCGGGTTTACAGATAGACAAGAGGGTTCGGATGTAAGAGGTAACCAGAGGTTACCACAAAGTAAAATTCCAATTTGCATTCTTTAAGTTGACCGTTATACTACAGTTTCTTGAATGATCATTTCAGAGCGCTTTCACACACACTCATTGTATAATTTCATCAATAAGGTATCCGAAAAGTATGGCGAGAAAAGTATCGATGAAAAGGATGTAACTTATACAGAAATACCTCGACTTACGTGAACCAGGAGTTACGCGATTTTCAAATCTCGTCAATTCGTCTTTTGTTTGAGCGCTACACAATTCGATTACTCACCCCCTGCTTCATGTTTCACTAATGTACATGTTTGGACGTATCGCGTGGATTAATAGTAATTTATTTTGTTTTAAAGTAATACCCAGTACACAGAACTATTGGATTCGCACAACCAGGAGCTGACAAGTGATGAAACTCATAGAAATGCACGAGCGAGACATTGAAGAACTCGAGTCCTTAGACCCAGTTCAATCAGATCGAATGACAGTGTGTTGGGAATTTGACAGAAGGCTTGAGTTTAATTGAAAAAGCTTTACAAATTTTTGAAAATATAGTCTCCAACAAAAAAAGCGTATTTTTTTTTTTTTAACAAAATAAGGAATAAAAAAATATTAGCATGCCCTACGAGGACATTTTGCGAAAGAAAAAAAAAATCTTTCAACTGGCAGACTACTTTGTTACTTTGTTAAACATCAAAATAACTTCGGTTTGCGATTTTGTATTTGTATATTATCTAAGATTTTAATAAACATTTCTTCTAACTTCTTATTTTCTTTCGTCTCCGGCCCCAACTAAAAATAATTTATATGTACTTATATGCGAAATTATACCTGACTTATGCGGTTATCACTCCTTTCCACCTATCGCGTAAGTTCGGGGTATATTACTGTACTATTATAATTTATTGCATATATTTACAAGAGAAAGAAAGAGTAAAAATATAATTCGAATTCCATTTTGCCTTTTTTCACTGTTTATCATTGGAAGCAGAAATGAGTTAAATTTCCTTTTTTCATCCAATTTCGAAGATTCTTTGAAATCCTTCATTGTTTATGAACTTACAGATCCTTTGCTCAAAGAGTCTGCAATAGAACAGTACGCGCGCGCATTAAAACATCATTCGTTATAAGATAAGTATTTATGTGTTTTGAATATATATAAGTAAGAAAATAATCAATAAGATTACCTCAACCTAATTTCTGGACAAGGGTGATCGTGTACCCTCACAAAATTTAATTCCCTTGGTTTTTTTACTGTTGAAATTTGACGGCACCGCCCCCTGACGGTGCTTTCTCCGAATGTTTCCGGAAGGACCTCGTTTCACTTCCCGCTACTCCGGTGACCTACATTCGACGAGGGACGGTCGTGAAACCTTCCTTTATTCCGAATGCATGAAAGAAGTGAAATGATATCGGATGATGAACTGCTGTACACTAAATTTTGTAAGAGTCATGTGAAAGCGATAGAGCAGATAAATTCCGTATTTGATTAGACATTGGGTTAATTAATATTACTAGCCGTTACTCATCCACTTCGCTGGGTATATCATAATGTGTGGATACACACTATTTATATATATATTAATGATACCTAAGTCCTAGTATTAAGCGTTTGATTGCACTGAAAAACGTTCTCTTAACCTTTACCTTTTGATTTAAAAAGGACAGGGTGGCCGCGGTAGCTAAGTGGTCTAGGCATCGGATCATGGCTAGCGTGTCATGAGTTCGATCCCAGTACCACTAAAGACCCGCCGTGTAGGGAGGTCGATGCACGTTAAATCTGTTGAGAGCTCAAACGTCCTCCCGTTGGTGTGGTGTGGTAGTTAGGAGAGGGGGTGCCAGCTCAGTCACTTGACCATGGTTCAAAATTACGCGGACCGTCGCCAAAAGCCCTCGTGTTGCTAAGACAGTGCGACGTTAATATTCACTCACTCACTCACTTAAAAGGACAGGACTTGAATTTCTGAAATTGAAGTAGAATTATCTTTTACACTCCCGTGACCCCATCAGTCAAAGTGGATTTCCTAAAAACCCCTTTTTAGTGGATCTCTACTTAACAAAATAAACATACTTGCCAAATTTCAAGTCCAAATATAACAGTTAACAGACGAAAATTTTATTTTATCAAAATGCTCTGTAACCCAAACTGAGAGTAGATTTCCGAATCACCCGTTGAAGGATTTCAATTCAGGGGGGAAAAAAGAAAAAAAAACATGCATGCCAAATTTTATTACTGTAGGTCCAGTGTTCGGAAACGGGAGTTTTTTTCTATATGGGCACCCCAGTAATGCCTCGCAACCCCTCCCATAGAAGGTTTCCGTGAAATACTCTTTTAGCGAATCTCTATTCCACAAAAGAAACATGCTAACCAAATTTCAAGTATGTGGTTCTAACAGTTCAAAAGTAGGAATTTTTATCTGTAACGCCCCTTAAACCCTCGCAGATATCGATAACCTCGAGACCTCTTGAGAATCGATATTTTACCTGTTCTTAGCGGATCTCCACTAAAATTTTTAAAAAAGTCAAATTTCAAGTATGTAGATCTAATAGCTCAAAGCCTGAAATATTTATCTATAACGCCCCCTTAACTCCTTGAACTCCCCTCCCTTGGCGGTCAGGTGGCCACGGTAGCCGAGTGGTCTAGGCATCGGATCGTGGCTGGCTCGTCATGAGTTCGATCCCAGTACCATTGAAGACCCGCCGTGTAGGGGAGAGATGCACGTTAAATCTGTCGATAGCTCAAACGTCCTCCCCTTGGTGTGGTGTGGTAGTTAGGAGAGGGGGTGCCAGCTCAGGTGTCGTCCGCGTCACTTGACCATGGTTCAAAATTACGCGGACCGTCCCCAAAAGCCTTCGTGTAGCTCAACAGTGGGACGTTAATATTCACTCACTCACTCACTCACCCTTGGGGGTCAGTTTTCGCAAAACCCTTTCTTAGTGGATTTCCACTCCATGAAAGGAAAATGTCTGCTTAATATCAAGTCTGTAAGTCTAACAGTTTTGGAGATACCGTGATGAATGAGTGAGTGAGTCGCTTTGTATTGTAACGTCTCGAGCGGGTAGCGTTAACAGTCACACAATTTTTTGTTAAAAGATAGATTATTTCTGGGCTAAATATTCACTCTCTATAATTCAGTATTATAATTTTAAAACATACAGCCGTTCGCTGTGAAGAAGTTATCGTTCAAAGGTCAGTCTGGGTATGCCCAGCTGTTTCGCCGCTGCCTCTCAACTTTTTCGGTCACTAATTTCCACAGTTCTTTTTTCTGTCAGATTTTATTCTTTCTGAGCGTCGTAGCTGATTATTGAAATATTAAAGTTGACGATTTGTCAATTAAGAATCAAATTAGATTAGGTCACTAAGAATTGGAAGATATTGCCTAGACGTAACTTATTTGATTTTTAAAAGTCTTCTCGTATCTCGTCTGCCTCGCTATTGTTTTCCATATTTGGTATTTGGGTGCATCTCTTAACTTTGGTTAATGGAATTTGTGTTGTTGTTTATAATTGCGAATAAACTGAAGTTATATTGACTATGGTTAATCTTCCTTCCGACCCTCTCACACTAATGGATGACTTAGCTCATCCCTTGCAATGTGAAGTTGCTTTTTCAGCATTTGAGGGATTAAGTCGAGAAAACGGGACGTGGAACTGCATCTCAGATTAAAATTAACAACCAGGGAACCCATTTATGACGATATGCCATCTCAGCACGTACAATTTCATCCTTCTCTATAATCCAAACATGTTTTACATATAACTTTTACTGATACTTTATTACGAATAATTTTATTTCTCTTTTCTTATTGTTTTGTGTATATCACAGGAAAAAAAATATAATTTGATTGTTATTAAAATACATAATTTTTTTTTTCTTTTTGATGAAGGGGTACTCAGCGTTACGAAAATTATAGAAGGGATATACACTTGGTCAAAAGTAGTTAAAAGTAGTCTGCAGTAGTTTAAAAGAAAAATAACGAATAGGTCTTAGTGCTGCATAATATCGTGTGTATGACAAAGGTAGCATTTTCGGCTTTCGTCGAATAAGTTAATACTCTTACAATACACTAATTAACACCTTACGTCAGTGGCGTACATAAGGGTTTCGATTGCCTTTCTTACAAACGAACTTTCATTTTTCCTTCTCCACCCCCACCTCCTCCCTTTCGAAAGAGAATCGACCCTAGTTTTCAAAGAGACGAAGAATTAAGCAGCATCAGAAAATTTATGGAGTGCCTCTTTCACAGTGGCGGGTTTATTGCCAATTTGTACTGACTGCCATCTTTCGGAGGTGTCGAAACGGAGAAGCGTCGAACTCTGCGGCTTGTCCTTCAACCGAATTTCATTGGCGACTGATGACTGCAATGCTTTATGTCGCCCACACACATTCTTGTGTGTAAGAATTTGAAACAATGCGATGCTTTTTCGGCCATAAAGAGTTAAGTTTTCTCGCCTCCAACCCTTTACCTGTCATCGCGTTTCTCGCCTCGGGTTTCTTGAACCGAATTAATTTCCACTTTGCTCATTTGCGAACAAAGCGGCATCTTGCGACACGGCCCCGGGGGTCACATTGAGGGTTCGACCTTCGCCTGGACCATGGCGAAACGGGCTATCGACACACGAAGCTGCTTGATTTATATAACGGCAGATAAAGGTGTTTGTTCGAATGGCGCAACCCTGAAGTTGGGATTTTGCACTGCTGAAAAAGTCGATTGAAGGGCGGTTCATCAGTCCAGAGATAACAGAGGGCGACTTAATGAGCACGCAACACACGTCATTGTTGTGTTTGATTGTAATATTGGTTCCCAAAAACATCAACAATGGTGCCTTGTTTATCTGCGATAATTATCTTTGCACCACCGACGTAGCTAGTTCTGAATGGGCCCCATATAAAAATTCTTTCGGGGCCCTTTTTTAGGAATGAAATCCCTGTTAGTGGTACTATAGTTACACATGTTGGGGCCCTGTAAATTGGGGGCCCCGTATCATTGATACGGTGGTAGCTACGCCCCTGCTTTGCACGTAAAAATTCTTATTCTTTTTCACTTATTAGTTATTTTTTTTCGTATATAACTTTCATGGAGCTATAGGCCGCGATAACCTAGTGTTTATAGTCACAAACTCGTATTCGGAGTGTTGCGTGTTCGAATCCTGGTACCACTGAAGACCAGCCGTGTAGAGGGCGGGGGACGTTAAATTTGTCGAGGGTCAATGTCCTCCCGTTGATTAGGTGTGGTAGTTTGGAGAAGGAGGGAGGGGGGGGGTGACAGCTCAGGTGCCATCCTTGTCGCTAAAACGAGATTCAAAATTATGAGGCCCGTCGCCAATAGCCCTCATGTTGCTTTGTAGTGTGACGTTAATATAACTGTCTCTTTTCATGGTGTTATAAAAGCAGTAAAACCATTTCTTTGCATATAATTTAAAATGTATTCAAAAATATAAATTACTATAACTGGGGAAACCTCGCCAAGTAGGCCCTAAAGCAATTCTCCAGGTTCCATTCGAGAATTATTCGTACTTAGTTGAAATCCTCACGGACTTTCAGCGGTTATGTTTGTCAAATCGCATTGGATATTTTCATCGGTTCTTTGAATTTTTCTGCACATAGTTTCACATATTTTTAATCCATTTTTCTTTATTGGTTAATAAAGAACAAGCTAGGTTTTGTAACATTAAAATCTATGGTTACAGGCATTCAGAGGTGTAGTGAGTTGAATCAATATTACAAAGACAGTAAGGGAGAACTTTAAATTTTAAATCGATTTAATCTTGCAAAAAAAAAAAATTATTAAGAATTATGTTAGGTACTTTATTGGGACTGGCATCAACGTCTAATAATTTCTTGAGGCCTTGTCACTAGTTCCTTTTCATTGCGACAAAGATTATCTGAATTAATCCATATAGAAGGTTTTAATCTTGCTATTTGTCTGCTTGAAAATCTGTCAATATGAGCCATAGTAACAATTGCTAGAAAGTCAATAGTGTGTTCTTGATAGAACATAAATTTCCGAAATATTCTTTCATAAAAAAATATAGTGCATATTATTTAAGCTTCCTTTCGTGAGTTAATTGATTTCTCTCTATTCAGTGACGTCTTAAAACTGCTTCAATGCCTGGGTTCCACCTCCACAATTTTGGCATGGAGCTGAAGGGGGAGGGAAATATTCTCCAGCCCCCTGCACTCGTGGTTTCTGCTGCGACCGCCCACAAGACTTTCGGACCCACTGATTTAACGAGCACGTACTCCGTCTATACTCGGTGGTATTTAGTGGCATCGAACCCAGGCCCTCAGGTCTGGAGTCCGATGCTCTAACCACTAGGCTACCACGGTAATGACGGTGTATGGCATATAGTACGAACTATCTGATCGGGATTAACGTTTGACGATTAAAATTATTCGGATCAAGATCTTACTGTGGCCAAAAACATGACGAGGCCCTGGGACATGATCCAGTTAGACCATAGTCTCCCAAACTTTTTTGTCTCATAGACCCCTTGGCATGTTTTTTGGTTCGGCGTAGACCCCCTACTTACCTAATATTTTTTTTTTTCAAATTTATCAATTTAAATGTCTTTTTGACAGCTGGTATAGGGCTACTTACTTTAAAAGATTTAAATTTCTAACTGTAGAGAAGAGTATAATGTTCAAAACTTAAGAAGCACACACACATCTTAATTAATTAAATTAAAATTTAGTTAATATATAAAATTTTTGTTACATGAAGTAACTGAGCAACAAACAAATGCTTTTAGTGGGAGGGATGAATCTTGTGTTTCAATAACAAATTTTCCAAATTTGGCATCAATCTTGTCAGATTTAACCTTAAACTTCATCGGTTAGCAGTGTCCAGTTTTTTTTTCTAGAGTTTGGCGACCTTGGGGAAAGTCCTCACTAGGAAAAGCAATTAAAAACTTTCTCAAGATAATCCATTATTAGGGACAAATAATAGGAATTTCTTTTTGAAGCCAAAAATGCTGATATCAGTTTCTAAACTTTACTTCAAAATCTGCGTTAGTTTCTATTCCTATCAATTCCTCTCGTAATTTGATATTCCTTTTTCGATGTGACGTATGAACTGATTGCCTACTGTGGTATTACTATAATCAAAGAATTCTCAAATCTAGTTTCAAAATCTGAATAAAGGGCTTTTAAATGTTAAACGTAGGTTAAAATGTCATTTTCCGGGCAGATTTTCTGTGACAAATTGAGAATTTGAAAACTTTCAACGTTAATTTTTTACTCCTTTAGATAAGTTTTGGCAAAAAACGCTGAAATGATGATCGTTTTAATAAAATTTATGCTGTTGCATAGGAACTACATATTAACCTCATTAAATTTAGAAAATCTATTTGTTAAATAAGTAATTATTGATTAAATTTTCTTTTAAAATTAAAGTTATGACCTGGTTAAATGAGAGACATCTTCATAGACCCCCATTTATACTTCAGAGACCACCAAATTATTTTTTCGCTGCCGTGAACCCCTTGAAGATCGTAGACCCTGGGGGTCAATATGGACCACTTTGGGAATCACTGAGTTAGACCATGCCTTAAAACGTTTCTGAGGAATTGCAGTACAATGTTAACTGTCGGTGGAAAACTGTGTTTACAGTGCTCAAATTATATATATATATATATATATATATATTTGAGTTTGTGAACAAGAAAGTAATCAAGATGTTTTTGAAACATGCGTTGTGCGGAAAAAGTGTGAAGTGTAATTTTCCTGGCATATCGACGAAAAGCTTCCATTGCGTCAATAATGTTTGATGTAGCCCAGAGAGCCATTTTCCTAACATGTCTTTGAGATACTGAAATGCTGAAAAATAAGTCTAAGCAACGACCTCACTTGATGATGCATTAAAGTTTTATTAGACGGGACTAGGGTGTAAAGTAATAAATTATTTTAAATTTCCCTTTTTTTCAAAAAAATATTTGGAAATTTCTAATAAATAGTAATAAAAACTTTTTCAGGGGAAATTATATATTGAAATACGTATAAGAATACTTATAAGAAATACGTATAAGAAAATGCAGAAAAATAAAGTCCTCTTAAAGCTTATTAAATCCGTCAGGGAGACCTTTGTAATGGCATTGTGGGGAAGTTTAAAGAGTGGAATATCTGTTCGCCATCGTTACTTGACAATGGCTCAAAATTCTGTCCGCTGCCAATGGTAGTCTGTATTGGTTATAAACGTGACATTTAATAAACAGTCAATCAACCTGTGAGCCAGCAGATTGGTTTTCGGGAATGGTGAAAACTGAACAATGGGTCAGGTGGAATCGTAAATCATTTGTTATTAGTGGTAACACTAATAACTGAACTCTGAATTCACGCGTGCGCATGAGAACTACGGTTTCTTTGTTTTGTAACAGTGGTAAAAAAGATGTATCACAAAATGCTCTGTAGTAATTTTAGACTGTAGTATGTAATCTAACTTTTATTAATTAATGTTCTGTCTATTCGTGTAGTGTATAGTTGCAGTATTACGTCCAATTAAAGAATTAATTGGCTACTTACTTTCCTTGGATATCTAATTTATCGAAAAGACTTTGTTTACAGTATCTCTTGAACCCGGACCTGAATTGACGTTCTATGCATAAGGATAAGAGATAAGTAAAATTTTTCTTATTCCTTATTAAATCATAGAACATTTATTTGATTTAGCAAAGACCATATTGATTTATTTTTGCGTCAGCCATCATTCATTTGCAATACCTCAACAGTGCAGTGCAACGTCACTGCATCATTTATTGTTCACGAATCATGACAGTGGCAGTGACAGTTCCACACACCTTTCGTTCATTCCATGCGATACGACCCGTGGAGGAAGCATCTCCAACAGTTAGTTACCTTGAGCGGTGTCAAGAGCGATGGCCAGGAGTTGAACCCTTTGCATCTTAATCACGTCCAGTGGTTCCGGGCGAGCGACTACACGACCCTGCTTTCCTCAACCAGAAAAAGCACGCCGCATCTTGTTGTGTTTTGCTTTTTCATGTCGATCACTCGGTGCATTCTTTCGACATGCAGAAGCATGTGCGAAATGAAACAAAAAGTCTATGTTCGGGCTTCTGCTATTAGAGCTCATTACACATTCATAATGTTTCCTCGTTTCAAGGTCACTTCCTTTATTTTCCTTACTCCCCAAAAGCCTGGTAACAAAATTGCTTTTTCCTAGACCGGATTCCAGCAAAGGCCTTCAAATGGAGTAATTGGAATGGTCATGTTGCTCGAAAGAACAAGTTGAAGCGTCCAAAACACAATGGATTGCCTGATGCTGTAAATAACAGATGTTAAGGCAGAGATTTGTAGAAATATACAGACATCAATGTAACTGAGCTTTATGCAAAGCTTTAAAGAATGTAAAAAGAGGAATTAGTCTTAAAAGAAAACAGGAAAAGAGACAGGAAAAAATTGTTTTTCTTTGTCTAATGTTTTTCTATATAGCAGTGCCGATTTAAGCTAATTTCGGGCTCTAGGAGCAGAAGATCTACATTCCCCTTGGCACAGGTGAATCGAAATTTATTACCAAAAATCCTGATTATGTCCAGCTTATCCAGGCCCCTAGGTGCCGGCCCCAAGCGCCCAATGGATAAATCGGTACTGCTATGTAGCTCGACTGTATGTTGTTGGAAAAGGTCTGAATGAGAGAACTGAGAAAACCAGATTAACTTTCTAAAGACTGATATGACTTTGATGACTGTGGATATGTGTATATGTTAAATTCAGCTCTTAATAAAATCCTCTTTGGGTCTAGTGGGGTGAGTGAAATGCCTAATTGCAGATATACACCCTCTGTAAATCTACTTACTATATTAGGCAAAACAAATTGAGCAACTTTTTTTTCTCAAGGCATAAAGTATTCTCACGAGGAAGAAAATGTTCTGTTTCATAAAACTTCCTCTGTGACTGTCTTAAACTTCGTTCTATTAGTGAATCCTTTTTCTCCTTTTTTTACTCTAAAAACTCAGCTTATTCTTATTAAGATAATTAAAAATATAAAAATAGACATTATTCACATCATAGACTTTAATCATCTGCATAGACTTTTACCACTGGCATAGCTAGCGTTGAGGGGGCCCTGTATAAAAAATTCTTTCGCGGGGCCCTTTTTTAGATATGGGAGCCCTGTTAGTGGGGCTGTAGTTACACATGTTGGGGCCCCTCTAGCTTGGGAGCCCCATATCATTGATACGGTGGTATATATTGCTACGCCTCTGACTTTTATTATGATTAATAGCTTCAGTAGCCGAATGATTTGAGCATTCTGAGCTTTGATTCCATAAAAAAAATCTCTAATATAGACGAATTAGTACACATTAAATCTTTTGGGACTCGAAATATTTGCGCAGGTGGGGAGTGGATTAATGACAGATTTTAAGGAGCCACTGGTTCAAACTAAATACCTTCAAATATTTTTTTGCAGATTTGTTTCGCGATGAGTTGCACTGTATATCGAATAAGATACTTATATGAGGAAATTTAGAATGCTTGCTCAGGCGTAGGCATCGTCCTCTGATCGTTATGTTCGAAATTACGAGGTCAGAGACTTGGTGGTACACAAGGTTTTCGGATCAGCCGGATCTGCCCTCTTGCCCGAATTTACATGAACGGTCTTATGGATCTGATAAAAACCTCTCTTCGTATCCAGAAGAAAATTAAAAATCATTATATGAAATAAACTTAACTCAGTGGCACAACAGCCCATGAGGGCCAGGGCCTACTGTGCCCATATAAGTATACGTGACTTTGAGCCCTGAGGTGTATGAGCAGATGTTCCAGTTAGGTGGGTGGTCGCTGTAGCCAAGTGGTCTAGGCATCGGATCATGAATTCGATCCCAATACCACTGAAGACCCGCCGTGTAGGGGAGAGATGCACGTTAAATCTGTCGAGAGCTCAAACGTCCTCCCATTGGTGTGGTGTGGTAGTTAGGAGAGAGGGTGTCATCTCAGGTGTCGTCCGCGTCACTTGAGCATGGTTTAAAATGACGCGGACCGTATCCAAAAGCCCTCGTGTAGCTGAACAGTGGGACATTAATATTCACTCACTCACTCATTCACTCCGGTTAGGTGGTCAGCCTGACGCGAAACCCCCAGTGTTTTGTTCCCAAACAAGCTTGGTACTCATTTATCAACCCACTAAAGGGATGAAAGGCTGAGTCGACTTTGTTCAGCCTGGGGTTTGAACCTCGGACCTGTGGTGTGGAAGCGCGGTGCACTACCACTCAGCCATTTGCCTTCATAATATCAAATAACCAACATTATTTTCCGATAAAAAAATGAATGTCAGGAATTTTTAAGTTTTTTCTGTAGTAAGTAATGTTTATCACAACCAGTGTTGTGAATGAATTTTTCACCAATCTCGTAAACTTCTTGAGCGTAATACCGCCTTGTAAATCAATGCTACGAAACAGTACTTCTACAACTTCGTTATTGTACTTCTGAGATAGTAATGATGATAAAGCAGCACCCCTAAAATGAGATATTATGAATAATGTACATTGTTTTGGTATTGTATATTCTTTCACGAGGTTGTTAGCGAACTCCTTCAAAAGGCTATATATCTTTAGTAGTACTTATATTACAGTAGCACACATTTAAGTAATGCATAGAGAAAGCAAATCCAAGGATTATAAAATTAATCAATACAGGTTAAATAGAGAGCACGCGTTTTTTTATATCATGCCGGGCCTACAAGCACGGCCTTGACCAACAGCTTTGAATAGAATATTTTTTAGATAGCCATTTGTTCGATAAGGTTCCCCTTTCGCTTTGACCCTGAATTCGAATCGCAGCCCGCGCGTTCCTTTTTAATACGTAACTCTTATATACACAAAAAACATTCTAATACACGAATCGGCCTGTCCTTTTTTTCCGATGCGAAAGTGCGCAGTTTGTTGAGGCCATGCCCTCTCAGGTGTAGGCTTTGACCTTCTGGCGTCCGGTCGCCGTTTGGCGGGAAAACAGAAGACCACGTGGCGTTCTTTGTTTCTCTCTCCTGGTGAAGAGAGAGGATCTACCTCTTTCAAGGCCACGGGTCCCGTTGTCCGTCCCTCCACCCCCCACATGACGCAACCGTAACGAAAGAGGTTGACCACCCTGCGCTGTGGCCTTGCTTTGCGCCTGATCTCTCTCTCCAGGTAGCTCGCTGCAGCATTTATTTATCCGCGATTTTCGAGAATCAGGTTTGCAACGGGATTTGTTTTTTAAGGAATCGTCGCCGGGTTGTGGAGTGTCTTTCTTTTAGGGGAAGTGACCACCTGATGCCTCGCACAGGAATGCGGGGTGTGTTGAAAAAAAAGTAAATAAAAGCTTCATGTGCTTGCGTGTGAGAGTACAATATTTTTCTTTGTTTTCCCGGGGATTAGAAAATATCTTAGATTAATGCTAGTAACGAAAAGAATTGCGCATTTTTGTTCATTTCAGCATTTGGACAAAAACCTACACAATTTAAAAGTGGTAATTAGAATAACAAATATTTCCCGCTATATAACAAACTGATCTTGTTAAAAAAATGGTTCAAAGATTATCTATATACATAAAGGAGAAAAACAACTCTCTCATCATATTTCTAAAACTATTAGACCTACAGACTTGAAATTTTGTAGGCATATTCTTTTTATGGAGAAAAGACCTGCTTAGAAGGAATTTTGCAAAACTCAATTCCCAAAGGGGAGTTGCGAGAGGTTAAAGGGTGCTATAGATAAATACTCCTGCTCTTTTATTAGACCAACAGACTTGAAATTTTGTAAAAATGTTTCTTTTAGTGAATAGGGATCTGCTAAGGACGAACTTTGTGGAAATCGACTCCTATTGGGGGAGGGGTGATGTTACTGGGTGAAAAGATAAAAACAGTTTCCATTTACAAACTAGTAGACCCACACTAATGAAATTTAGTATGCAAATCCGTAAGAAATGCCTTTCGTTGAGTTGTAATCTGCTAAGAATGGGTCAGAAGGAAATGAACTCAAAAAACAAGAAAGGAGCTTATTGATGAGAAAAAAATTCCGATTAAGAACTATTAGATTTAGGCTTGAAATTTGGCAAGCTTGTTTGTACTGTTGATTAGAGACACACTAAAAATGGGTTGGGGGGAATTCTACTTTGGGGGGGTTAGGAGGGTCCTGTTTTTCTTTAAATCAAAAGGTGAGAATTATCAGACACAATCGAACTCTTAGCTAGGAGGATATAAACAATTTATACATATATATTTTCTACGGTATATATTTATACAACATCATGAAACACCTAGCAAAACCGGGTGGGTAACGGCTACTTGAAATAATTGTGGTTATTAGGAGTACAATTAGTACCGAGTAATTTCGTTCCATACATACCTTTTTAAAATGTTAAAAATTTATGTGTGTTTTGAGTGCTCTAAAAAGATGTATTATTTTTAGTATAGTACAGATTATTGTGTATTTATAGTATGCTCCTATATGAAATATAATACACATAACACGATTTCTGGGAAGCGGCTTCTTAAGATAACATTTTAGTGGATGATGTGGAATTTTGTCGTGGCCGCGGTAGCCGAGTGGTCTAGGCATCAGATCGTGGCTAGCATGTCATGAGTTCGATCCCAGTACCATTGAAGACCCGCCGTGTAGGGGAGAGATGCACGTTAATTCTGTCGAGAGCTCAAACGTCCTCCCGTTGGTGTGGTGTGGTAGTTAGGAGAGGGGTGCCAGCTCAGGTGTCGTCCGCGTCACTTGACCATGGTTCAAAATTACGCGGACCGTCCCCAAAAGCCCTCGTGTAGCTGAACAGTGGGACGTTAATATTCAGTCACTCACTCACGTGGAATTTTGTCTTCTTGAATAAAAAGATAGTCATTAATTGTTTTAATTTATTATGATCACGTTAAGTATAATGTTACCTTTAAAGCTCGAACGCCGTTAATGGGCAGATTACCTAGCTAATCTTCAGATTAACTGATTTGATCCATCTAAGTGCAGAATCACGAGTTACCCGCCTTTTAACTAGGTAATCTTCACATTAGCGGTTTCCGTATCGTTAGAGTTCAAAAGTTTCTCTCATTTCTTTTCTGTAAGAAATTTTGATTGAACGTTGACTCGTCCCAGAATAAGTAAGAATAATTTTATCATAAGTTTCGCAAATTCATTTCCTCTTAGTTGTAATAATATGTCAAACCGTTTGATTCGTTGTATTATGGTTTCAATTGATTGATGATGGTTGATTCTATCAACTAATAAATTGTTTGCTCGATTGTATGAACTTGACTCTTTAGATAACAAAAAAAAAAAAACAGCATTAAATTTAAGCGTACAGAAACGTTGCTGTTCCACCAAATATCTTATTTTCACTTTAACGAGTGTCTGGAAGGTAATGTGCAGATTATCTAGGTAATTTGAGAAATGACACAATTTTCAGCACTTTAACAGGTCACTCTAGTTAATCTACAAATTACCTGGCTAATCTGCTGAGAAAACAAATTTAGTGGTAGCAGATATATCAGAATGTACTTTCAGTATGCTAAAAGAAATTAATTTATGCAATAATTATAAAATATTTTCATATTCTTCACAGGAAGTAGCAATTACGTACTATTGCTAAAATAGGGGAGGTTGCATACTAAGATGATTTTCAATAGCATATCTTTCGGATTCGAGACATTGTAATAATTTTCGTCTGAAACATCCCATAATTAAGTCTTATTGTATATTAAGATATAAATATGCAGAACAATAAAATTTATTCTTTTTAGGACAGTGGAATCGGAATGTAAAATTTAAATTTGTGTATCCTTTTAACGCAAAAAGTGAATCTAATTTATGTCGTATACTTTGACTTCACGCGAAGACAATCTTAAATGAATAATTGCTTTCACACAATCCTTAATTTCACGAGAAAAAAATTAAATCACACACACATTTAGTCACAGATCTTTATTGTTGACTTTTGTCTACTCTTATCCGTATTACTTTCTTGTTTCACTTTAATTTTGAAAACCAATCTCGTAATAGTAATAAAGAATTCTCGGAATTAATTTCATTTACTCATTTTGATAATGGCTGCATGAGTTTATACTACTCGTTTGCAAAAGCAAAAAAAATGTGTCAGGAACTCGCGTTCCGTGATTCAGAACTTGTAAACACTTTGTTTGTGCGGATACGAACAGGAACTTGTAAACACTCTGAATCGGAAAACAAGATTCATTTGTAAATATTTTAACATCTCAAAGGAATCAATCTCTTCTAAACGGAACTCAGTTTACTCAAGGCTGCTTTGGTCATGGACTCGTAACCGGAGTGTCACGGGTTCAAATCCTGGTGCCACCGAAGACCCATCGTGTACAGGGACTGATGCACGTTAATTCCATCGAGGCTCAATGTTCTTTGATTGGCGTGGTGTGGTATTCAGGAGAGGAGGTTTCCAGCTCAGGTGTTGACCTCGTCACGTGACAGAGGCTCATAATTATGGGGCCGTCGCCAACAGCCCCCGTGTTGCTTTTATATAGTGCTACGTTAATATGACTCTCTCTCACTCACTTTGTGACCGTGGTAGCCAAGTGGTCAAGGTATCGGATCGTGGCTAGCGTGTCATGAGTTCGAGCCCAGTACCACTGAAGACCCGCCGTGTAGGGACACGATGCATGTTTTTCTGTCAAGAGCTCAAACGTCCTCCCGTTGATGTGGTGCGGTAGTTAGGAGAGGGGTGTGCCAGCTCAGGTGTCGTCTTCGTCTCTTGACCATGGTTCAAAATGACGAGGTCCGTTGCCAAAAGCCTCCGTGTATCTGAACAGTACGACGTTAATATTCACTCACTCACTTATCACGAGATCTCCAGAACCCTCAGACCTACAGGCTTAAAATTTGGCAGGGATATTCCTTTTGTTCAGTTGAGATCCTCGAAGAACGGGATTTGGGGATAAAATTGACTCTCAAAGGAGGTCAATTGTTGAGGTTACGGAGGCGATTTCAGATTTAAAAAAAATACCGTCTTTGAATTATTAGAATTTCAGACCTGATTTTTAGTAAGCATGTTTTTTTCTTGGTGGAGATCCATTATGAACGGGTTTTGTGGAAATCACTGCAGGGGAAAGGAGGGAGGGGTAAAGATAAGCCTACTTCCATTCTATACTAATTCATTTCCTGTTCTTTTTAAATCTTGATTTGAGGTCTATAAGAATTTTTTTCAATACAATCGAAAGTTTAACGCAACGTCTTAGAGATCTCTATTTCTCTCGTTTAGTTAGAAGTAATATATAGTTATACAATATCAGAAATACCCAGAGAAGCGAGCGAGTAACGGGATATATATTTGGTGAGAGCAATGGCGCACTAAAGAACTTTTCAGGGAGGTCGAGGGTCGAAAGTCCACTCACTATTCTCGTATCATACCGCAATACACCACCAAACATTTTCTTTTGATTTTGTCGATTGTTGGGAACAGAGAAAAAAGTAAATTATTAAACAAAAAAATTTACATTAATTAAGTTATAAATAAAAAATATTGAATTACCAGAAAACACAAGAATTTATAGTTCACTTTTCTCTTAATTCAAAAATAAAAAATCAAGGATGATGTGTAGGAGTCCGGACCCTGGACTCACCCTTAGGGTGCAACATGCATTAACACCTTAAAATAATTGAGATATCTTATGTTTGTCATAGCATTATTAATCGCGAATAGTAAGTTGCTGACTCGTTAAATCCAATCATTCGTACAGATCAGATTTGCGAAACGGACACAGAAAACAAAACTCCGCATAATGTTTTAATTTTATGAATATAAAAGAACATAGATAAATAAGTTTTACTTTGTCAAAGATTGTTTTGTGTTAACTATTAGGACCGAAGTGGATGTTCGTGGCCGCGGTAGTCAAGTGGTCTAGGCATCGGATCATGGCTAGCGTGTCATGAGTTCGATCCCAGTACCACTGAAGCCCCCGTGTAGGGGCGCAATCCACGTTAAATCTGTCGAGAGCTCAAACGTTCTCCTCTGTGGTAGTTAGGTGAGAGTGGTGCCAGCTCAGGTGTCGTCCGCGTCACTTGACTATGGTTCAAAATTAGGTGGACCGTCGCCAAAAGCTCTCGTGTAGCTGATCAGTGCGACGTTAATATTCCCTCACTCATTCACGAAGTGGATGTTCAGGGTTCCAATTTATGTGTCGATTTTGTCATCCGAATTTGGTTCAAAATTATGAAGCATGTTGACAGTGTTTAGTGGATCTTTTGAGTGGAATAGAAACAGGACTTGGAAAATCACTAAACTTTCTGGAACTCATTTGTGAAGGACGGTTAAAAAAAGAAAGAAAACGAACAAAAACAATTTGGCGTAGCGTAAAAGCTGCTAAGTACTCGTAGATGACTCATCAGTCACCGATAATTAAATTTAGACGATAAACACAATTTCCACTTCCTCATTGGACCCATGACGGACCAAATGAAATCTACGTGGAAGTGAACCAACCAAGGAAGTGATTGGGAAAGCATTACAACTAGTTATCGAAAATTTGTACACATTACATCCGAGTTTCGTTTTGCAATCAACTGAAACAGTTCATTGAATTCAAAGCGGAATTTAATACAAAATTCTGCTTACTTTATTCCTTCTAAATCTCGTTAAATAAAAAAATAATTGAAAATCAATATACTAACTTACATTCCGTTCAGGGAATAACATAACCTAAAATTTTGAATATGCCACAAAGCAAGAGGAAGCAATTTATAATTTATTCACTTCGCCATACCATAAGGGAATTTTTAGAAACAATTGAATTTGACATGCAAAGAGTCTATTATTTCTTGACTTATATCTTCCATAAAATCTGGCAGGGATTCGAAAATAGTCAGTATCTATACATATGAAGGGTAAAAACGACTCACTCACTCATCACGATATCTCCCGAACTATTAGATCTACAGACTTAAAATTTGACAGGCAAGTTCTTTTCATGGAGTAGAAATAGCTATAGAAGGGATTTTGCGAAAATTAACCACCAAGAGGAAGGTTGCGGGGGCCTTATAAACAAAAATTGAAATCTTTGAAATATATCCGCATATTAGAAATTTGATAAGTATGTTTCTTTTGTGCCGGCTGAGTGGCGGCCATGTCACATAATTATGCAGCATGTAAAAGACCTTGAGTGCCTGTTTGGCTTTGGTGTTCTTGGCAAAATTAAAATCCAAAGAACGGTTTCGCATCACCAGAGCTCAGGTACCTTCCTCTGGGGAGGAAAATGGACGTCAAAGTTAGCTGCGGTGATTGGTATCCACTTATATGGTGCCGCACTAAAAAGATATACCAGATTCCGGGGAATGTACTAGGTCTGCAATGACAAAACACCTATCCGCAGCCCATTAGAAACAAAAAAAAAAATGTTTCTTTTGTTGAGCAGACATTCGACTCTACGTTAAAAAGTTTTTTCGAAAATTGACTCCCAAGTGGGATTGCGAGGTGTTAAGGGATGTTATAAATAAATATTCCCGTTTCTGAACTATAAGACCTACAGATTTGAGATTTGGTAAGCATGATTCTGTTATAGAGATCTGGCTTAGTGTTAAAGAATGGGCCAAATTCATGTGACGTTGTTGTCACATGACAATTGTAACCACATGTTTACAGCCAATCAGTTCATGCCCATTACTGCTGCCAACTTTTGATTATTACAGAATCTTTCTCTTAAAAAGTACACATTTGTTAAAAATATTAACATCCATATGTAAATAAAATGCCCTTGATTTAAAAGTATTCGTGTAAAGTAATTTTTTTTTTATTAAAAAAAATTTTTGTGAAGAATTTTAATACTTGTACAATTTATCAAATTTAAAATTTCATCTGGATTTTATCTGAGCAATAAGTACAACTTTCAGCTTTGAATTAACCGGAAAGCACATGATTATATTCATCAAGAGACCGTCATAAAATGAGCCCATTGGACCCAAGTTCTATTCATTTTCTTCAGAAAGAAAATTACGTAGAAGACCAATTACGTGAAATACTAATATTGCATTTTGCTATCACTATCGTACACAAAGCATATTTTTATTCTACTCATTTCCTCCTGAATCAATTTTCTTTCCTAGAATAAAATGAGGTCCATATTTCATTTCCTGTGATTATAACATTAGATTTCAGCTTTTTTCACATTTAGTGTGGATGAGGGAAAATTGCGTATTTGTGTGAAATGTTACTGTTTTAAAGACTCAGCAGAATAAACGGATATGAGTGTTATAATGTCAGGAATTTATGCTAAACTTGATATTTTGCTGTCTAAAAATGCATTTTGCTTAGATTCTTTGACTGACTTTTGAGATTTTTGAAGATGAAAAGTAGCTGGTATTAATCTAATATATAAAATTCTCCTGTCACAGTGTTTGTAACCAAACTCCTCCGAAACGGCTGTACCAATTCTAATGAAATTTTGTGCGTATATTCAGTAGGTTTGAGAATAGGATGTAAACTATTTTTCATTCCGATATTGCAATTAGTTAAAAAGATATTAATTAAAAACCTTAAAACGCCTAATTGTTTTACTCCTGCGGGTTGTTTACTTGGCAGAACTTCCATTCCGTTTCGGCCGAGCGGTGATCCGACGTTTTCCACCATCTTAAAATTGCCATCCAATTTTTACCGTTAAAATCAGACAAAAAATAATTACAGGATCGGAAAGATTATTTATTTCGCCACAATACGGTATAATTTTTTTTTTTGCAAAATAATGATACTTTCTATTTTTTAAGAATTTTTTAAAAAAGGGTTAAAACTGATGCGTTTTTATGCAAATAATTTCTAAATTGTTGCGTATGAATTTGTTTTCGTGTTATTAAAACGATATCCTACACTAAATAACTTCAAGCCTTTCTCTTTTAGATCCAGCCATTTAAAAAAATAAAATTCCCAAAACTTTTTTAAAGATTTTTCAAAAAATACTCAATATTTTAACTTAACATTGAATAACTTTGTCATTTATGAAAATAATCGCACGAAACTGTATTTCCGTGTGTAAAAAAATATTATCCGTAATCTGTACGAAAACTGAAAAAATTGCGCAAAAATTACGGATTTTAAAATTTTTTTGTGATTTTCGTAAAAAAAACGTTTTTGCGAAAAATAATTTAAACAGTATTTTTTGTACATTTTTTTTATTTAAAAGTACTTTATCTTTGCAATTAATTCGTGAAGTTTGAAAGCATTAACTTAAAAATTATGCCCTAAAAATAAAAATAATTAATAAAAAATACGCGATTTTACAGTTAGCCAAACCTTGGAGTCGAAAAATAGTTTTGCGCCAAAGACATTTGAACTGTTTAACCGTCGACCGCATCTAACTCAAGGGTTACACTAAAAAGTTCTGCCTTAAACAGGGGGAAATCAGTAAATTTGGCGAGTAAAAAAGTCATTTTTGCTTCAATTTTCGTCATTTTTTCTTTAGATAATTTTCAAAATTAAATCATTATAGATGTTAGATTAAGATGACAAAATGTATTCAATACATTTCTGAGACTCATTTAAAATATTTATCAGCATCAAAATTTTTGTTCTTTCATAAAACTTATAGTTTACTTTAAAATAATGCCTAACATATAAATCTTTTTTTGACATATAATTTCATAATAAAAACGCAAAATCGAAATTTTTTTTGAATTATTCAGTTAAATAAGCATAACTTCCTTAGAAAAAAAATAAAGGCTATGTTCAAATAAAAAATTCTTCATTATTAATTGCGTGTTATTAATATATCAAAAATCACTAAATTGGCATGTCACAATTAATTGCTAAATGAATATTTTAAATCAATATTAGTATAAATAATTAATTAATTTTGTTTTGTATTTTATGATTTCTTCTAAAATGAATAAATATAGATGAATTTAAGTGAAAAGGATTTTTAAAAAATTCATTGATCATTTAGAATTAGTGATTAAAAAATAAAACGCCGAAAACTATCTTTTTTTTAAAGAATTTAAAAAAAAAAACTTTTTTTTTTTACAAAACAATGATATTTTGCATATTTTATGATTTTTTTCTAAAATGAATCAAAATTGTTGCGTTTAAATAATAATGATTTTTAAAACTTTTAGAATCAGTGATTTAAAAAATAAAAAGCCAAAAACTGTATATAAAAAGCAAAACCTGTGGTAAAAAATATTATTTTTTTTATCGTAATGATCCCTCCATAGCCTTTGAATTTTTTTTCCGATTCATTACAATCCTATGTATATAGTACGTAAAATTTAATTAATTAATTTTTATTAGTAATTAATTTTATTAATGCTAATTATTTATTCAATAATTAATTTTTACTGTTTTTTGTTCCCGAAAATCGGCAAAATCAAAAGAATATGTTGGGCGGCGTATTGGAGCATGATACGAGGACGGTGGACTTACGACCCTGGACGCCCCCTTGAAAAATTCCTGTGTGCGCTACTGCTTATGTGTGGAATGCAGGATTTTGAATATTATTTTTCCTGTACATTTTACAATATACTATTTTTATTATGTTAGAAGTGACCTGCTTAAAATTTCAGTACACAGCAATCCTTAGGTAGGGAGGAGGGGAGTTAAAACCCACATATCTACACTCCAGTCGGTACGCCACTGTGTACTGCCTGCTGTTTGCTACAGAATTCATAATTAGAGACAACACTTGATCTGGTTCTCCAAATATTGAATTTCCACGTGAATATCATATTCAAAGGACAGTGCAATTCATCTTGAGTGAGGGAATGTTAATGCCGCACTATTCAGCTACACGAAGGTTTTTGACGACGGACCTCGTCGTTTTGAGCCATGATCTAGTGAAGAAGACGACACCTAAGCTGGCACACCCTCTTGTAACATCCACACCAACGGGAGGACGTTTGAGCTCTCGATAGATTTAACGTGCATCGCCCCCCCCCTACACGGAGGGTCTTCAGCGGTACTAGGCTCGAACTTACGACACGCCGACCACGAATCCGTAACCTTGACCACTAGGCTACCGCGGCCACCAATTAAGCTTGAAACGAATCTGCAAGAGAGAGTTTGGATTCAAACATGCTGCTTCTTAAAATCCGTCACTTTAACGAAGAGTAAGCTTCATATCATTTAGTTGTGACAGCATTTCACTAATGTATAAAACTTTAGCTCTCTACACAATTGATCATAATGAATCAAAGTATTTAAATCTCAACTGCCTTTTGCAGGCCAGGGCTGATTCGCAGATCCTCCTCCAATTGATTCCCATTAGTTTGAGTTTCTTTTCAACATCGTCTGACCATATATCGTATCAATTTCTAAATAAGTTACTTTTTTGGTAAGAAAAGCATCAGCATATCATATTTATAACTAATATTAAATATTTAAATTTTTTCTGAGTCTTTAAAAAGTTGAAGCCTTTTTAAAAACTTTAAATTTAAAGTTTGGTTTATATTAAACAGCACAGGAATAAAACTAGTTGAAAGATATAATTAAGTGTTGTAAATAATACCATATTTCTCGCGAAGGGGTAAACATTGCCCAAAATAAAACTTTGGGCTTGGAGGAGTGTGTCAGGTGATAAACATCAACACGCGCGTCGAGAAAAGCGTGTCAACAGAGATAGATGTTTTGTGCCGTTCATCGACTCCATAGGTTGTTGACACATTTCTCCCCTTTCTCTCGGGGGAAACAAACCCTGATGTTTCAATGCCAAATGGATTGCTTGTTGACATGGGAGGATGTGGAAGAGAACTGGTTTAGTGAAAGTTGCACTAGATTTAACAGTTTTTCTAATAGCGTGACAAATAGGATTTTAAACGTGATTTTTTAAAATAAAATATAAACTGCTCTTTTTGACTAGCCCTTGGCGAATTGCCATTGATAGTGAGTTACGAAAGATGCATCGTGCGGAATACAGGATAGATCCTTGAGTATCGGCCTCCCGCGTGCAAAGACCAAACGTGCCGCCCCTCTAGAGAATTTTTCGTATTTTGACTAATACTTAACATTAGCATTATAAACTCGTCCACCTGTATAAGAGTAAAAAGTAAAACATTAAAAAATGCAAATAGACACAAAAATCCCTTCTATTTTGTTTTTCTAAATTGTAAGACTGTTGAAAACTTTTAATTTACCCGAATGCATATTGAATTTAAACACTCCTCTGTCTCGGGTAACATTAACCATGTTAGATATTTTCGCAAAGTAAATTTAGCAAAAATTATTTTTGAGACGCTTAAGCATCGATCCACACAGCGCCGCCAATGCCACTGATAAGCAAAAAAACAACAACCTTTTCTTTACCGGCTCTGCCACGAATTTTGCTATCAAATGAAGGATGTATGTAAAGAGTAGACATTAATGGACAAGGAACCACCCTAAACATTCTTAAACCATGCTATGCTACCGGGAAATCGAGACTTCTTTTGATTTTCCAGTAGCTATTCAAAATTTACCATATTTATTCAAATTATAAATTTAATTTTTTTTTAGGAAATTTTTGTTTTGTTTGATTGATAGAACTATATGAGGCTGCTCACACGTGGTAAGGTTTAGTGTACGTTAAATGGAATGGGTCCAGAGAATTGGGTAGAAATTAGGAGTGAGAGATGACCAGTAAAGGTCTACTCCTAGTTCAAAATTAAAAAATCCATTGTTATAAGTACTCAGTAGTACTCGGATTGCTCTTGTGCTGATTCCTTTAAAAGTTAAAAAGAAATCCATTGTGCTCTAGGGGTCTATAGGGGCATAGCTACCACCGTATCAATGAAACGGGACCCCCAAACGACAGCTAAGTGGTTAGCCACTAGGTTCGAGGTAGCCAAGTGGTTATATTCACGAACTCGTGGCCGGTGTGTCACGAGTTCGAGTCCTGGTGCCACTGAAACTCATCGGATAGAGAAGCTGCTGCACGTAAAATCTGTTTTGACTCACAATCTTCACTTTGGTGTGCTGTGAAGTTTTGGAGAGAGGGGTGCAAACTCAGGTGTCGTCCTTCTCAATTGATCAAGGTTCAGAATTGCGAAGTCCATTGCTTATAGCCTTTGTGTTGCTTTAAAGTGCGACATGAATCAAAAATCAATTCAAATCAACTCCCTTAGGAACTTCAGTGTGGTACTTATTCTAAATAAACAAATCCGTTGCTATATATTGTAACAACAGTGATGCAGACAAGGGGGGGGGGAAGCTTCGGGTCCAGACCCTCCCAAAGCCCTTGATTTTTTACCTCGATTAATTATAATCCTATGTATATAGTACGTAAAATTAAAAAAGTATTTGTTATTAACAATTAATTTTATTAATTAATGCTAATTATTTAATCAATAATTAATTTTTAACTGTTTTTTTGTTCCAGAAAATCGGACAAATCAAAAGAATATGTTAGGCGACGTATTGGAGCATGTTACGAGAATTGAGGACTTTCGGCCCTGAACTCCCCCCCCCCCTTGAAAAATTCCTGCGTGTGCCACTGGATGACAAAGCTGTAGCCTCCGACTTGAGATTATTATTGCTTAATTGTAAAAGAGCAATCCCACATCATTAACAACGGGTCGTAAGTTCGAGCCCTGTGTGTGTGATTGTACTAATAATCATATTTGAACAACAGGGAAATTAAGTGTACTAGAATACCAATAGCGGTTCATTCCCTATAAGGACATGGTGTGAAAGTATGGTAGGATAGGCTATCGTGTTTTTAGGTAATATTTTGAAACTACAAAAATTGTATCTCAAATAGCCCTCTGAAGAAACATAACCAGTTGGAATACAGTATCTTAACTAAATTTTTCCAAAATCTCTTGAGACAGCGAGTTTGGTTGGATGAATAACTGACCCATATCTAATGGTTAATGGCATCTGGCAGTTTTGTAAACATGCTTGTTTCTTGAATAAAAAATTGATTTTTAAATTTACTTCTTTGACTTAATTGCTAGCATGGGAGAGTGGCACAACATCCATTCCCAACTAGAGCATTTGCAGTCAAAATATATTGGCACTGGACATGCAGATACTTCCAAATTTGAATGGCTCGCAAATCAGCACAGAGACAGTTTTTTCTCTCGCATTGCACATCATAATATTCTTAATTTCTTTGCAATTGTAGAAAATGAATCCAATGCAAGAATACGATTCAGTTTAACGGAGAAAATGTTGACACCATGTGGACCACCTCAGAAAGAGCTGATTAATAAATGTTTAATGAAAACTGGTACAACTGAAGACACTTTCAACTGTGAAGAATGGTTATTTGTGTATTGGTCCAAAAACTGTAGGAGAAAAACTCTACTCCTACGTAGGTTACAACAGACAAATATACATTGTGATCCACGTAATGGTGACCCGGAATCTCACCGACCACATTTAAACGTGATTTGGACTTCCCAATACCGTCGTGTAGCATATCCATTAAATTTGTCAGAAGTCATATGAAGTCCAGAAAATACCGAGAGATCTGTTGCCAATAGCTCTTCTTATGATTTTATTGAACTGTTAATAAATAATAAATAAATCAACGATAAACTGTAAATTGTCTGCGAAGTATTTGGAGACCTCCATAGCGAATCGGGAGTGAGTGAGTGAATATTAACGTCGCACTGTTCAGCTAGCTACACGAGGGCTTTTGGCGACGGTCCGCGTAATTTTGAACCATGGTCAAGTGACGCGGACGACACCTGAGCTGGCACCACCCTCTCCTAACTACCACACCAACAGGAGGATGTTTGAGCTCTCGATAGATTTAACGTGCATCGCTCCCCTATACGGCGCATCTTTAGTGGTACTCGGCTCGAACTCGTGACAAGCCAGCCAAGATCCGATACCTTGACCACTAGGCTACCGCGTCCACCCATACAGAATCGATTGTGCCTCAAAGCATTAAAGGCGTAGAGTGGTGTATCAGCTGAAGTGTTGTCCTCGTCGTAATATAATGTTGAAATGAGCACTTCTGATCGTCTACTTTTGTTCTACAAAAAATTCAGCTAACCAAAGCAAAATACGCCTCATAATTTTGAGTCACAGTCAGATGACGAGGTCAACACTCCTCGACAGCACGAGAACTTCAGCTCCAATATATTTAACATGCAGTAACTCATGCAAAAATCCATTCAAATCTTCAGAAGAAGCAGTTACTGGAAATTGTGGCTGAAATTAAACACTGAACCCCCCCCCCACACCCACATCATTATTTCGACAGACCTCAACTACTGCAACCGCATCCTCGTCTTTTGATTCTAGTTGAGAATGATGAAGTATGCCACCTGTCAATGTTTCAAATATATCGTCAATTAAATATCAA
Source organism: Trichonephila clavata (assembly GCA_019973975.1). Classification (NCBI taxonomy): domain Eukaryota; kingdom Metazoa; phylum Arthropoda; class Arachnida; order Araneae; family Nephilidae; genus Trichonephila; species Trichonephila clavata. The sequence continues at coordinate 35,996 of BMAO01026148.1, forward strand.
TTGGAGAAACAAAAACTCGTTAGTTACGTGATCAATTGTTAGAAATAAAGGTAGAAAAAGAACGTATACGCGGAAGTCTAATAATCTCGATAGGTTTTATTTTAACGATTTTCATCAATTTATCACTCGTTTCATACCTCTGCAAGAAATCAATTTTCAAAAGCTGTTCTAACTCGATCCGTGGAAGATGAAATTAAAGTCGAGGGCAAGAGAAGCAATTACTATGGAATGTGTTCAGGAGTCGGTCATCCGTGAACCCGCCAAATAAGCGTCGAAAGTGGTACGGCCCGCCAGAGGGCGCTGACTTCCCTTCGCGCTTACGACCGTGACCGTTTATGTTCCCTTGAAGAAATGCGTCTTATTTCTTCAGAGATAGAAAAAGTCCGTTGTTATCTTGTGTTTTGGATGAGAATGACGCTCTCGAATATAGGTGTATGGGGGGGGGAGACAATTGAGTTCTTTATATAGAGGTACGTAATTACTCACATTGGATTGAGGAACGTTTTAACAAGGCTATGCTGTCGTTGGATAGATTCATCGGATTCAATGCTTCTTTGTTTCATGTGGTTTGAAATTCCGTTAACATTACAGTAGCTCTTCATGCTTATTATCAGGGACGTCTTAAGATTCCTTGAGGCCCTGGGCCTCTACACAAATGTAGGGCCCACCTATGACCCTTAAAAGTAAATAGTACATAGAATACGTTGTCAAATACTCGTACAAAAACCCGAAATAGATAGTGCGTAATTTACAATCGCACATACCAGCTCGACCGACTGCCGTCTTTTGACTGAATGAGTAATGATGGTGTATGGAGGTGGGCCTAGGCCTATATAGGTCATCACATGTAGCCAGTTGACATATCGTCTGAAATTACAAGTTTTTAGGAGAATACAACCGGAAACAATATCTGACCTTTGAATGATTCGTATTATGATCTTCTTAAGACTGAGTCGAGAACGAGACGAGGCTCCCATTACAGCCAAGGCCCTGGACCCGGACCCAGTTGGCCCATGCCTTAAGACGTCTCTGCTTATTATAGACGAGCAGTGGCGTAACGGAGAACATTAGGGCCCCTAGAAAAGTCGGGGTTTGGGGCCCCAAGTCGGATCTTACGAAGGGATTGAAAAATCATATATATTTGGTAAAGTCAGGCTTTAAGCCTCTAAGAACCCTCCCCCGTGATATGAAGGTTTCGGGGGTGTACGGAACGCCACTGTAGCCTTGTGGTCATGATCACAAATTCATGACAGGCATATCATAAGTTCGAGACCTAGAGCCCCTGAAGACCCACCCTGTAGAGAGACCGATGCACGTTAAATCTGTCGAGGCTCAAAGTCCTCCCATTGGTGTGGTGTGACAATTTAGACAGGGTGGTCCTACATCAAGTGTCGTCCTCGTTATTTGATCGTTTTTTAAAGTTACGAGGTCCGTCACCAATAGTTCTCACGTTGCTTTTAAGTGTAACGTCAATACTCTCACTCCTAAACCCTATGAGGTAAGTTCTAGGCTACCACCGTATCAACTGTATGAATGATATGGGGCCCCAACAAATGTAAGCAAAAGATTGTAAAATATTATCTGTTGCATTGCTCATATTTTCAAAAAAGGGCCCTCAAAGAATTTTGATACAGGGCTAGCTATTCCAGTTCTATGAGGTTTATATTGGTAAGAAGGGGCAACACACGTCCTTGGCGATCTTTCCCTAACGATCTTTGTATACTTTCCATCCTTTCTTTATAATTCCTTCTTCATCTCTGCCCTTTATTTTCTTTTTTTTCTGAAATTAATGGGTTTTATTTAATACACGCGTTTCTCTCTCTCTTTTTATCGCCCAAATTACGCAAATACAGGCCTTTTCAAAAGCTGATTTAAAGGCCGATTTCTAAAGTGTCTTGTGAAATCCAACACTACACTACTAAAAATACAGCTTAAGTAAGAAACATGACCCAGTAAAATACAATAATGTATTTGGAAATATGATTAGTGTGTATCTCACCCCATCTTTTTTTAAGTGGTTCAATGTTTTCAGGAAGGGGGGGGGGAGGGCTTAGTCGACATGGAACCGCAACTGATCCAATGCTTCAAAATATTTGATCCACCACCAGTGATCCACTGCGTAACAATAATTCAAGAAATCTTGAATAAAACAAATACACACATATAGTGTTATTTCTAACCAAAATATACACAAAGAATAAAAATTCGATTACTATTGGCGTGATTCGTCTCCAATAATCCACAGTTGCACACCCTCCTTCTCCAGATAGCTTGCACGTATTTAATGAACCCATCGGGGAAACCGAATGCGTTGGTGTTGTGATTGGAAAAGGTAAAAGGGGATCTGTGAAGAGAAGTACTACTCCTTGCCTGTCACGTGTTCGGAAGGCTATCCCTTCCTGTTCTGCAAGGAAGTCACGTTCTCTTTTGAAAGCAGAACCACCACACTACTCGCACTTTTCACGAAATATGATCCCCTTCCACAGAGTGGGGCGGATATGGTCTATATCTAAGTATTAGTTTCCTTGGGGGACAGGGAAATGATGGGCATTGATACACCCTTGGCTTCTTTGGCAAATTGGAATGGATAAAAATGATGCCCATTTGCAATTCTTCCAGGATGATGTCCAGAAATCAAAATCGCGAATAGTAAGAATTACAGCTGCCCCGTGTCTCTTGAATTACTATTAATAACTTAGATGACTGGTATATTAAGTGATAATAGTAGACTGAGATTGCTCAGATTGCAGCCAAGGTCGGGAACTCGTTACTGGCATTGTTTCAGTCAAGTTATGATTAGCAGTCTTGGTGCTTTTGAAGATCTGTCTTGTAGAGGCAAGTTAAATTTGTCGAAGCTCAAAGTCCTGACGTTGGCAAGGAGAAAAAGTTTTGGAGAATGTTATCCTCGTTGTTGTTATTAATGCCACCTGTCTGAAGATTTCAGATTGAGACCCATGAAATATATCGTGGCAATGGGATGGATGTACGCTTGTTGTTAGTCGTAGCTTTAAGCATCATATTGGTGACAGTACGAATTTGCTCGGTTCCCTCCCAATTTTGAGGGAGAGCATCCTGGAGGTGATCAACAAGCATCCGACCATCGCTTTTTGAGCTTTAAAATAACAAAACTAGCAAAGCGTCGTTTGGTGCATATGTGTAGGTGATGCTAATACACATGGGAATTTTCTGCCCACGGAGATTGTCAGCCACCGTCAGACTGCCAATAAGTGGAAATGAATAAGTAAGTTAGTTATTCTAAATCTGGCATGTTTAGGAGCCAAACGATTTTGTTACAGTCACCTTTTCCCCTTATTGCATTTAATTGATTATTAATTCCATTCCATGCAAAATAAATACATTTAATCAGATCTGCGGAAGATGTGATTTTGTACTAAACTTTTTTGTACAAGTTTAAATTGTTGTTTTCTTTACTGTGTGAATTCAATGTGTTAATCAAATTTTTAATTTAACTGTGCGTATTAGAAGAACAAAAGGTCTTTTAATATAATCTATCTATACTTATAAAGAAGAAAATAGACCCACTTATCTCCATATCTCAGGAACTATTAGATCCCCAAACATGAAATTTGATTTGCACGTTCCTTTCAAGGAGTAGAGATCCGTTAAGAATGGATTTTTTTTTTCAACACTCGACACCTAAGGGGGGTTAAAAAGAATTAAGGGGATGTCATACATAAATATTTCCTCCTTTTGGAACTACTAGACCAGAGGTTCCCAAACTTTTTCATCTCATAGGCCCCTTGCCCTGTTTTTTGGTTTTCGGTAGACCCCCCCCCCCTACTTATCGAATATTGAATTTTTGCAAATTTATCAACTTAAGTGTGTTTTCGACAGCAGGTATCGAGAGCTCCTCACTTTAAAATATTTAAATTTCTAACTGTAGTGAAGTATCGTGTTAAAAACTTAAGAAACATATGTTAATTAACAAATGGGTGGGTAACAGCTAGTTAATTGTAAGATTTTTCAATCATTAATTAATTTAATTGCTTTTATTTAAAAATCTGATTAAAATATTCCCTGCTTTTTTAAACTGTTTAATTGATCTACTTTTATTAAACTAATTTATCTTTAAGCCTCACTTGAGTTACACATTACTGTGCATCATATTTTATTTTTAATAACATAATTATTTTGCTTTAATTATTCAAAATACAAAAGAAGCAAGGTTTTATGAGAAATTCAAAACTGTGCTTTCGTAATATTTTGATTCAGAAAAGAGGATCAAAAGTTTCATAAAAGAAAATATTTCTTTACTGAAAGAAGCGTGTCCAAATATTTCAGCTAATGTTCGAAGAATAAGAATATTTCGTTTTAACACAAAGTTAAGAAACAATTTAGCATTGCAGTCAGTATCGCACACAGGAATTTTTTAGGGAAGAAGGGGGGGGGGCAGGGTCGAAAGTCTATTATTCTCGTATCCTGCTCGAATATGCCGCCCAACATATTTTTTTGATTTTTTGTCAATTTTCGGGAACAAAAAACAGTAAAAAATTAATTATTGAATGAATAATTAGCATTTATTAATAAAATTAATTGTTAATAACAAATAATTAAATTTTACGAACAATATGCATAGAATTATATTCAATCGAGAGAAAAATCAAGGTCATTGGGGGGGCTTCCGGATCTGAGGACCTCTCCTTCTTGTGTGCGCCCCTGATTGCTGCGTAGGAGACGAAGTGTGAAAGATATATTTTTTGTTCGGAAATGATTGACCAAAAATCCTAGTACAGTTCGCATCGTCAGAGCTCAGGTGCCTGCCTGTAGGGAGGAAACTGGGCATCCAAATTACCTGCTGCGATTGGTATCCGTTTCTATGGTGCCGCACTAAAAAGAGATACCAGCTTCAGGGGAGTGTACTAGGTCTGCAATGGTAAAATACCAATCCGCGGCCCATTAGAAATAAAAAAAACGATTGACCAAAATGTAAATAGAAATTAGTATTATAACCACAGCATTGGGGGAGGGGGAAGTAAAAATGTATCACGTTAGAACAAGGGTGGGCAAACAGAGGTCCGCAGGCCACATGCGGACCGTATAGAGTTCTCTTGCTGCACGCCAAGACTTTGAAAATCTGCTGAAATTCCCTGTCCGAAATTTTTTTCAGTTCTCGGCCAAAGACTCGTCTCGTTTATTCCATTATTAGGAAAACAGAATTCCATTAATAGTAAAAGAAAGTATCGTAAAATCCGGCGTATAACGCGCACCTATACTTTCAAGCTGTATTTTTGAAATTTTGATGTGCATTCGCCGTATAAAGCCCCCCCCCCTCCTTTTTTTACGAAGAACCTGAAATGTACTTATATAATGCTCTTATCTTTTTAAGTCCTTTATTCGAGGTATTTACCCAGGCTTTTGAAAGAATAGTATACTTCCAGAATTGCAACTCTTTAAGTTCATAAAATAATTCGTATCTTTAAAATAAGCAGTATTTCGATACATGTAGAAGTCTAATTTTCATTAGGCTCAACTCTTTTTATTTTTAAAGCTATCATTTACGGGTACACGTATTACGCGTACCCGTAAATTTCGATCATTTGTGATGCTAAAAGTGCGCGTTACACGTCGGATTTTTTACGGTACCTGAAAGTGTTTCTGCTGAGATGAGAGATCGTCCGCAAAGTTTGAAGGACGAGGTCGCGAGAAGATTTAAGGATTTTATGAAAGTTCAACCTATATATTCACTTTGCTCTGTTATCCCATGACTGCTGAAATTCATATAGGGCCTGAGATCTGCAGCTGGAATTTATTAATTTGGGGGGGGGGGGGTCTCGGGTCCGGACCCACCCCCAAGCCCTGGATTTTTTTCTCGATTGATTATAATCCTATGTATATATATCGTAAAATTTAATTCAGTACCGAAAAATCCGGCGTATAACGCGCACTTTTAATACAAAAAATAAGATCGAAATTTACGGGTGCCTGTTATACGCCGGGATCAGGGGCGGCTCTAGGGTCGGACAAAGCGGACTCCTGCCCCGGGGGCAAATTTTGAGGGCAGCATTTGGATCGAATTCGATAAATTTTCTGAAATATCATTGGGTGTGAATTTGACATTTCATTCAACGTATCCTATTTGCTTATTTTGTACTCTAAATGTAACGCGTCAGTTTTATTTTATGTTGAAACTTGAAGGGTTCGAGGCAGAAATATATGATAAATCATGAAATTTGATATGTTTACATATCTTTCACACAAGTAACTTTCTCCCCATCCTAAAGTGGGGTCATGATGAACATTCCTTACACCCATGTGATGTTCGGTGTTAGCTATCCAAAAAGGGGACAGGGGTAATAAGATTTTTTGGTAGATAGAGAGCCACAGCAGATGTTTTATTTTAGTCTTGAGTGTAGTTACAAAAAGTTGAAATAAACGCTTGCAATCCCCACCATCAGTACACTCTCTTTTTGAAAAAATTGGCCAGCTGAAATGGGCGATTCCTTCTCTTACATTTTACTCGTTTGAAATAATATTTATAATTCTGTCCTTAATTTCGAATTATTTTGAATTTCTAAAGACTAATAATTATGTATATATTTAATATATATAATTTAATTATAATTTTTTGTTTTGGCGAGAGGGGCGGAATTTTCCATTTTTGTCAGCGGTGACAAAACTGTTGGAGCCGGCCCTGGCCGGGTATAAAATAAGAGCGTTAAAAATAAAAAAAGTAAGATGAGCATAAAAGAAAAATTAAGAATTCTTACATAGATCGGAATACTGTTTCTTTAAAATAAATGATATTTCTAATGAACTTAAAAAGTTGTAGTTCTAGAAAAATATAATTTTTTCATAATCTTGGGATAATATATCTCGAATTAATGACTTCAAAACATACTAGCATTGCAGACGTACATTTCAGGTTCCTTCGCAAAAAAGGGAGTGCGCGTTATACGCCGGATTTTACGGTATTTGTTATGAATAATTAATTTTATTAATTATTGCTAATAATTCATTCAATAATAAATCTTTTACTGTTTTTTGGTCCCCAATATTGACAAAATCAAAAGAATACGTTGGACGGCATGTTGGAGCATGATATGGGAATAGTGGACTTTCGACCCTGGATCTCCCCCCCCCCCTCTTGACAAATTCTTGTGAGCGCTACTGTATGAAATTAACACAGTAAATAAATTTAATGAAACTGTACCACTAACTTATATTTATTGATCTTTTTGGTATAATTGATACCTTTTCTGAGTTGCATTGAACTATTGCAATCATTTTAAAAAGGTGCGGAACTCCGGTATCATATGCTCCCCCATTGTGGTCCTCCAGCCAAAATAATTGCCCACCCTTGAGTTAGAACATTTATCTATTTCAAAAATAGTTTCTACTGGTGGCTCTGTTCTGTAACCAGAACCCCATTGAGTAAGGGAGTGTGAAAATGGCTTTTAATTCCTAAACAGGATGCTGTCTCGGGGTTTCGATGGTCTTGGCGCCAGTCTCTTCTTCAATTAAATCTTTTTCTGGGTAATATACAGCGTAACATCTCTTGGATAACATCTAAGCGAACATTTAGCACCTTGATAACATCTAGATACTGCTGTCAAAGATAAAAGTAGATTCTTTTTCACATTGGAATGATGAATGTTCCTGTTGTAAATTTGGGGAAGGGGGTCTTGGTTTCCGGTCAGTCCCCACAGGAAGTTTACTCAAATGTCCGTTGTTTCCGGGGGAGAGAGTTGACCCTTCGTAAAAAGAGATGGTTTAGCCTGCTACAATTGATTCTGGAATTTTCCAGCCAACCCTGTCTCGACTAAAGTAATGAAAAATTGTCTTAATTTGGCTACATAAGGTTCTGTCACCTGTAAAACCAATTCACTACCACTTTCGAAATCGGTTCCAAAGTAGTAAAACTTTTGTATTTCTTACCTTTCCGCTAATGAGTTGTCAGAGAGTCAGCCTACGTAAATATTGACATGCAGTGCCCATTCCAGAGAGTGAAGCGTGAGAACTCCTTAAAAGGAGGATTGGGATGTAGGTGATCTTCTTGAGGGCGTCTCCGAATGTGTCGGTCACCCACTCCTTCCCGCCGTTACTCAGCGCCGGAAGTCCTTCTTTCGCTCTTCTTCCTTCTCTCCGAACTGGTTAACACAGTTTCTTGCAGTCAGGGGCGTAGTCCCATAATAACTTCTTCTATATTCAATTGACACTGGTTTTATTCGCGAGTTAAGTCTTGAAAATTACTTAATGTTCACCAATTGTTGCTCCTCTAACGCCCTCTGAAAAGTATCCTCAATCTTAGTTCTGTGTTATTTTACACCAACCATGCATAAAATTTGTTTTATGTAATTAACGTTGAATTAGAACGATATATATCTAAGAGTGGATACCACACTGAAGACCCGCCGTGTAGAGGGGGACCTGCCCCTTCCTCCTCTTCCAAATATTACACCAAGCCAATTGGAGGACTTTGAGATTCGACAGCTTTAACGTGCATCAACCCCTCTACACGGCTGGTCTTCAGTGACACTAAGGTTCGAACTCATGACAAGCTGGTCACGAGCTCGTGATCATAACCACAAGGCTACCGCGGTCCCCCTTTTTTGAATATACCATGGGTGTGTTATAGTTCAAATAAAAAATTACTCCTTATTTTTAAAAAATTTTGTAGTGAAGAAAATTTTACACAGTAATTTTTTCTTAAAAAAAGCCATGGATTTTTTTTAAAGAATGTTTTTAACTTACACAAAAATATAAATTGATCCTTAAATAAAATTTAGTAGGATTTAATTGAATGAGATACAATAGTATATTTTTCGACGTTACATTTTATAAAGTGGAGACGTTTGTGGGAAGCGTGGTAATTGGGGGGGGGGGATGTTTTTTAGGAAATAAATAATAAAAGAACTTTTAACTCATTGATATATTCCCACGCAGCAAGCCCAATCTCAGTTTAAAATGCTTGGTCTTTGGAAGAAAGAATATTCTTTTATAATTATTTTGCAGAAACTTTTTTTTAAAAAATATTGTCATAACTATATGTTTTATTTTGATGTCAAACGCTCTCCAAATCATTAGAAGAGATTCCAGAGTTTTGATTGTCCTAGAAAGGACAAAGGATAAGAGCTCGTTTTGTGTGTAATGATAATTCCCCTAAAAAAATTCTTACACTGCGAAAGGTCGTTCTCATTTGTACAGCCCACGCAAAGATAGCACTTAGCCTTGCCGTCAGATGGCGCAGCAACCCATTCACGATCAATAGGGTGCCACACGCCTATTTCAAATACGATATTTAAAATTTACCATATGCTAATGAATGAAAGGACGACATGATACTTAAGCAATTTCGACACTTACAGGAGGTGACAGAAATACTACGAAGAAATTAAAAACTATTTTATGATGAAAATTTATCAGGTTTGGAAAAGCAAATGATGAAATAAATATGTTTGATAACATATGGATAAAATAGTCACTTCGCGATTTTTTCTCCAATAATTCTAGATCTTTGATACAGAATGGAGAATTGAATCATAATTTTGGGATTAACACAAGAACATAAATATATATTAGTTTTTATATAATCTTTTATTTGAGTGCTGACTTACATTCTTTCTGTAAAATAATATATTTCTAGTGTGATTACCATATAAAAATTACCCGTAATACTTTTAAATTTAATATTTTCAGTTGAGTGATATTTAGTAGATGTTAGCCATGAAAGAAAAGTATAATTACAATTGTTACGTAGACTTGACAACGTGCAAAAGAATTTTAATTTTTTTTTTCAAAAAAAAAAAAAATAGCATTTTTTAAAAGTGGAATATTAATTTTTTTTTATTCAAAACATTTTTAAGCTAAAGAAAAATACTTTACAAGAAACGATAAAATCGTGGGGAAAAAAAAACATTATTCTTAAAAATGCTGTGTGAAAGAAAATACATAATCTTGTTCCGAAAAATGCTAGTAAAAAAGCCATTTTTATTTTTGAAAAAATTACCATCTTTAACTGAACATTTCAAATTAACAAGCAATTTATTTATTCTTTTTAAACTTCTTTATTCAACACATGTATACTATTATATTTACTGAAGTAAAGCAAATGTATTGGTAAAATAAAACAAAACCCTATTTTTTGGATAAAGGCAGGAACCACCCGCCAGATAATTTTCTGGAAAAAGAACATCTTCATCGCAAAACCAAACCTAACGTAAACATAAAACGAATAACAAAACGCCTAAAACTGTGCTTCTAATTTAACCAGTTTTTTCACCGAACAAAAATAGGAGAGAAAAATTATTCATGCTTATTTTAGAACAAAACATTCAACCCAAAAAGAGATTCTAGAGAAAATCATTATTTTTTTTTATGAAAAACACCTCACTATAAAAAGAACCCTTTTTCCCGCCATTCCTTCACGAAATGGAACATTTCCGAGCCCCACTTTTCGGCGTCTCCCACGTTTTCGAGTAATAAAAAAAAAAATCAAGTGTTCGTTTCTGCACGGGAGGGTCGATCCCGACACGCAAACGATTTTCTTTACAGAGATGCCTTTGCGAACACACGCGAAAAAAAGAAACTCAACAAAACAGAACGAAAACGAAGGTGTAGCCCAGGCAAATAGTCCTCCCCTGCCCTATCACGTGTTCCCTATACTACGCGACTACTACTACCGCCACTACTACTACTACTACGTTGAATCCATTGTGAGCGCAGCGTGAGAACGCACCCTCAGCGCGGGAAACGTCCACCAATGGCGTGCGGCCTGCGTTTGGCGGGAACAAAAGGAGGACCGGAAATTCCAACGACGTGAACAACCTCGAGGGAGAGGGCAGCCGCATCCTCTCTCATCCTGGGGGGAAGGGAAGGCGCGCTCGAAGGGGAAAAAAAGGATGGTGAAACGAAAAAAAAAAGAAAGATTATTGGTGAAATCCGGTGGAAAGCTGAGCCGGCGCGTCTGCACTATTTTTGGTGCTGAAATTGGGAAGAATTGTCTGGGGTTCTCTCCTGAAATCTATACGACTCTGGTTCCGCGTTCTATATTGGGAAGGATGGTTGCTATGGCAACTCGCTCCCTATTTGAACTTCCACAGCAATTCCACTCTTTTCGGGTAATATAAACTGTTATTGCGCTGAGATAGGGTCGAGAGAAATTTTAAACACATTGTTTTTTAGGTGTGTGACCACAGATTGATTTTTTTTTTCGAACGATATTTTTTCTAGTCGAATTCGTTCTGTTTTTAATTTATCGCCACAAGTGATGCAATAATTGTAAAACAAAACTGTTTTGGTTACCATTGCAGAGTGACAAATTTTTATGGTCAGTAAATCGCAGATTTCAATCTCGTTTTTAGCCAACGAAACGTGAGACTATTCGTAAGTGTATTATATAAATGGTCGAGTGATTTTATCCCCTTATATAATGGAAAATAAAGATTAATTTTAATAATACGCATTGGAATCTTTTAGTAATTGACACAAATATTCATCAATCGGCTTTCGATTAATACATCAAGATAATCACAGCTTTAGCATAAAGATTAATTGCAGCTTAAAATTTTTTTTTCTAATAAAGCTATTCTAATAAGACTAGCAAAATGATAAACCGAGTTCTTGTCGAGCTCTTCTTCCTTATATAACGTAATCATTTTGTCTTTCGAAACGATACATCTACTCGTTTTTAAGTATCAGTGTATGTGCATTCAAGAAAACGCATATATCTTCATAGTTTTATTTTTTTTAAAAAAATTCCCTATTTGGTTTTATATTTTTTTTCCTCCGGAACAAATTTGCTCAATTATAATCAATGTTCTCAAATTAGAATTAAATTCTTGGAGGAAGATATCGTAAAACACTTTGGTTTTTACTACTAAAATTAGTTACTATGATACTGTTTGACTTGTGCATGCAGGAGACGTTTTGCACACGTCAAACCCGAACTGCTATATACTAAGAAAAATTAAATTTTTAAAAGAAACTGTGCTTTTTTTCCCCCTTTTTTACTATAGGTTTGTGAATACGGGACATTTGCCCTATCGGTGGCGTATACAGACCTTTCTTATGAGGGGGGGGGGGCGCAGTTGAAAAAATATGTAGACGAAAGCACCGAGGGAAATCTCTATGGTAAAAATTAAAAATCTGATGGGGATGGTTGAATCTTCAACCCTCACTTATGTATGCCACTGTGCCTTATGCTTGGGGGCTGCTGAATAGGATATTTAAAACGTGATGTCCCTTTCAAAACAGAACGTATGGTTGGTTATTTTCAGTGGAATAACGGAGCACTCCTTGCAAAGTCAGGTTTTGCCTTTAATATTTTATAAATTGGTTAAAGAAATTTGGGGTCAGTCAGGCTTTGGGACCCATAGAATCCTTGACCCCCCACGCCTGCGTTGCAGGGTGTACGTTACGCCACTGGAACTTTTCCTCCAAAAATTCGCGTGGTCAGTGTCTCAGGTTTGAGTCCTGGCGCCACTGAAGATCCACCGCACGTTAAATCGGTCGAGGCTCAGTGTGTACTGGTGTGGTAGTTAGGAGAGGGGATAAGCTTTGGTGTCGTCCTTGTCACATGATCAAGGTTTTAAACAACAAAGTCCGTTGCCAATAGCCGTCTTGTCTCTTTATGGTGCGACATTAATATACCCCCCCCCCCAATTCTTTGGGCATTGTATTGATAAGAGGTATTTTTTCTTCACGTTATATTTTGCTCAGTCTCCACTTACACAAAGCGTCGGTTTATCCATTGGGCACCCAAGGGTCTGGAAGGTCTTGAAAGGACCTGGATAAACTGAACTTAACTTGGTTTACTGGCAGTAAATTTTGATCCGCCAATACGAAGGGGGCCCGCAGATCTTCTGCGCCCAGGGCCCGAAATGAGCTTATATCGGCACTGCTTACACAAGCGTGATGAGGGTTGAAAAGTGATGTATACAGGAACATTTGTTGTCTTTACTACTTGGTCGAGCTGAAAAGTACGAAAAATAAGTCTTCAACAGCGTAAGAATAGTTTCAAAACGATATCACTTTAAATTAGAGTAAACTATTATGAAATTAAGGAATTTAAAAAAAAACATCTATTTCGTGTGAATAATTATTTGAATCAGTATTATCGAAATATAATTACAACATCAAATTTGTTTTTTGAAAAATACAAATCTGTAAATATTTTCCTATTTTTTTTTTTTTTTAAGTTTTGTTTTTGCAAAATATCTTACGTCGTAAACAATGTGAATGGTAAGCTATATAAAAACCAGTTGTTTTTGTTACTAACACTTAAACAGAATTGTTATAAAATACTAATGCATTATTTTGAAACTGTCCATTTCATCAATTCTCGAAGAAAAAAAACGAGCTCAATTGACTGTGATTGAAAACAAAACAAAAACTCGCGAACGTCGCATAATTTTACCGTTTTTGCACGGAAATTCAATCACCGAAAACGGACACAAATTATTCATTCTGAAATTCCACGTGACACTCATGTGATCGGTACCGATATGAAAGAAATCCTGGTGACATATTTAACACGTGACGCGTGAAATTTTACTCAAGAGGGAAAATAAAACAATTCTCTTTCTATATATACACAATACGCATCGTTTGCTGAAGTTCTATAATTCAATATCCTTGAGAGAAAATCAAACAGTACCTCCCCTATAAAAAACACTTATCTCCCCCCTTCTTATTTAAAGAAATAAAAAGCTAGGCTAAGATTGATGAATATAATGAATTTAAAATAAAAAATATGCGTGGAATTTTGTTGTTGCGGGTACATATCGGATTGATCTACAATCCAGCGATTTCATGGTACAACGGATATTTAGTTCAAACGTTTCATTCATTTGTTTGTGAACATTCATTCATGGATTCTGATGTTTACAGTAATTTTGTTTTTTGTTAAACGCTTTCGAAATTGTTGGCAACGATCAATCGTTTTAAGTCATAGGTTCTCAACGTGAGCGATAACGACCCCCTTTGTGGGTGTTTGAGGCTTTCAGGAGGGCAGTAAAAGAAGCAGAGAAAATTAGGAGGCGTTGAGATGGCATGGAGGGGCTTGGGAAGATTTACCAAATATTGTCTGAAGAAGACTTAAAAAACAACCTGATTATGTACTAACAAAAGTAAACTTTAATACTGTTTACCTTATGTTGATTGTATGGATTTAAATCATTTCTGTATCACATGTACGAAAATTCACATATTTCGGTAGTTCGGGAAGTGGATGAAAAACTTCAAGATAACATTACATTTAGACCTACATAAATTTGAATGATATAGTGCTTTTTAATTTCTGTATTGCACGTGTTGTTTTTGTCTGTGAGCAGTGGGAAAAATGCTTCGTCCACTGCATTTCATTTCGTATATTATCCAAGAAACATCATTAAATGTGTTAACCAGGTATTAAAGTGTGATTCTTTAAAGATTGAAACTGTCAATTTATATTTATTTTGAGTGCAATAGTTCTCTCTCTCATTACGAATTACTTCGTATCATCAAAACCTCTGCCTGTCTGTATAACAGATAAGCTAAAACTTTTATTCCACTCTTTAAAATGAAGAAATTCAATAGCGTTTCAATTCCAACAATATGCTATCTATGACTAAAATATATAACATTACATATTTAAATATATTTGTGGTAATAGCTAATTCACAGATTAGCAAGTAAAAAAATTGGGGCTTTGGAAAAAAAATTATATTAAATATATTCTATTAGTAATAGGATATTTTTTAAAAGTTAACTCTTGTTTTTACCATGTATTATGTACACTCTTATTTCTCTAGAATGGGAGGGGGCGGTATTGAAATATTCACTAGAAAAGGAGGTGGTATCGAAATATTTACTTGAAAAGGGGAGGCCAAAAGAGGTTGGGAACCTATGCTCTAAGTCATTCAGAAATTTATATCAAAGAAAATACTTATGATGGCTCTTTCGCATCAAACTGGATTCCACAGGCGTAACGGAGAATGTTAGGGCAACCTTGCAAAGTCAGGTTTTGAGCCCCAAGCTGGATCTTAAAGGGATTCCAAAACCAAAATATAACACAGGCTTTGAGTCCCCTCGAGTTCTGGATCCCCCGCGATGCGGGGGAGTATGTTACGCCACTGGCTGGAATCTACAACAAGATTTTTGTGTTTTATATAAGTCAGGGGTGAGAAAGTACCGGTCCGCAAACTGTTTTTTTGCAGCCCACCAAAACGGGCAGAAAATCCGCTTTGAATCGAGATTTCTTACGTGTACGTTATCAAAGATTCGTCTGGTATTTTCTTGTATTAGGATAATGGGGGTCGTGGTAGCCTAGTGGTCAAGGTATCGGATCGTGGCTGGCATGTCAAGAGTTCGAGTCCAGTACCACTAAAGACCCACCGTGTAGGGGAGCGATGCACGTTAAATCTGTCGAGAGCTCAAATGGAGAGCCCTTTGGTAGTAAGGAGAGGGTAGGCCAGCTCAGTTGTCGTCCTCGTCACTTGACCATGGTTCAAAATTACGAGGTCCATCGCCAAAAGGCCTCGTGTGGCTGAACAGTGCGATGTTAGTGTTCATTCACTCACTCACTCTATTAGGATGACAGAATTCCTTTATTGGGAAAACAAAATACTTCAAAGTGTTTGGACTAAAAGATCATATTCCATGTTTAGAGGAAGATTTCAAAATAGAAAGAAAATTTTGCCTGAATTCAATTCGCTCTGCTTATCCCATTGCTGCATAAAACTGATACAGCACCTGGGGAACTACAGCTTGGACTTATTGACTTACAGACAACTCACGGTGGGAACGAAATGCTTAATGCTATCGCACTGACTTTTACAAATCTTTGTCTGCTGAAAAATTTCCATGCAAGAGGAAATTTGTTGGAGAAATTATTCTTTATATTTGAGTCGAATTTTTTTTTTTTTTTGTCAGGAAAGTTTTTTTTGTTTGAAGATCAAAAAGAGTACAAGATGTCATAAACTTCCAGACTGTCATGAGGATTTAAACAGGCATTCCCACTGCTGATTTCAAATAGAAATTATAGAAAAGTATAAGGTACATTTGTCTCATTAAACTGATTCTAAAATTAAATGTGCATCTAGCTAAAGATAATATGCATTAAGCACAATAAATAAAATAAAACTGCCACACGATTTTAGATAACTTATATTTATTATATATATATATATTTTATAATGAATGCAATTTTTTAAAAAAAAGTGCGCCCCTCTGTTATTTTTCGCTTCCACAATATGGCTTACGATCCAAAACAAATTGCCCACCCCTGCTCTAAAAGCGGTCAAGTCTGGCCATTTTTTCTTTCCCCTTCCCCCAAAAGAAAAAACCTTTCAGTTTCGGACGTTTTCGGTTTTGTTATGTCCAGTAGCGGTAACAAAGGAAATTAAAATGGAATACCTTCAAAATCCCGCCAATAACGAATACCAGCGGCCCCTCAGATCCTCAACCCCCAGAGTCCCACAGACGCAGTTCTCTCAAGTAGCCGCACAATTTCCATTCACACGCCCAGAGATCAATAAGAAACGGCGAACATACTACACCAGGACCTCTTTTGACCTCCACCTTTGGAAGCGCGGGAATGTAATTCCAACGAGGACCTCCCTCGTTTACCTGGAAGGCCTTGGAATTCCGAGCCACATAAACAAAGTGGCGGATCCTCTTTCACTTTTCCCGCCAAAACACAGAAGGGGGGGGGGCGTCTGCCATTGCTCCCTTTGTGATAGACCTCCGTTTTTCTCAGAACTTTGTGTGAGAAAAATTCCTGCGGGAGGGAAAGCTTTTGGGGTGAATGGGACAAGACTGTCCCTTTCCCCTAGTGGTCCCCCACTGTCTGGAGAAGGCGGGAAAATAGGTCCCCCGAACTTTATCAATGGAAGAGAGGGTAGCCTATGTCAGAACCGCTTAGCACTGGTTCTGGCCGCTTTGATTTTTGTCAACAAGTGCTGTAATCTATTCGTAGATTTAAATCGCAGAAGAAAAACATGTTTTGTTGAACCAGTGCTTTGTATAAGCAGATATTATAAACTGTCGAAAATAACGTCTTTTTTACAATTCTTTTTCTGCAATTAAATACTTACTACAATCTATAATAAATTTAATGTGACAATGTTATCGTATAGCCTTTTACCTCTAGCGTCAGACATCTGATCTGATACATATAATTTCTCAGTAGAAGTTTGCACAAGCTGTTAATTAACAAATATTCTATTTTTGTCGAAAGTAGCAAAATATTTAAAATAAGTTAAACGATAGTGGATATACAATTTTTATGGGTGGCATAAGTTTTATTTTATGTGTGTCTTAAATTTTTATTTGATTTTTTTATTAATGTCGCATTTTAGAGCAACGCGAGTGTTATCGGCCGACCGACCTCGTAATTTTGAGCTGCGGTCAAGTGACTAGGACAATACCTGAGTTTGTACACCATTCCTAGAGCTTCCACACCATGCCAACGTGAGCTTCGAAAGATTTAAAGGGCATCGGCCTTCCTACATGGCGACTCTTCAGTGGCACCAGGATTCGAACTCGGGGCCGGAGTGTCATGGATTCGGGACCATGACTCCTCTGCCACTGCGGCCATGTGTGTCCCCCTAAATAAACCAAACTAAACTCAGTGGCTCAACAGCCCATGAGCGCTAAGGCCTACAGTACCCATCTCAGTTTTCATGATCTTGAGCATTGAGGTGCATAAGCAGATGTTCTGGGCAGAAGGTGAAACTAACGCAAAATCCTCAGTGCTTAGTTCCCAAGCAAGCTTGGTACTCATTTATCGACCCACTGTCCCTAAATAAAGCAACTACAATAATAGTAATAAAATAGAAAACTATGAATTTTGTTTATAGAATGAAGTTACATGAAACTGAACTCAATGGCGCAACAGCCCATAGAGGGTCAAGGCCTACTGTGCAAATATCAGATTATGTGACCTTTGGCGCTGCGGTGCGTATACAGATATTTCGGTCAAATGGTCAGTCTGCCGCCCATCCGGTATAGTGGTCAGTGAAGCTGTCTGCGGTGCCGTAGGGACTGGGTTCGAATCCCGGAGAAGGCATGGATGTTTGTGTTGTAATCCTTTCTCTCTCTTCTGTCTGGTTATACATTGCGTGGTGCACGGGGTTTATAAATGTTTAAAAAAAATGGTCAGTCTGACGTGAGACCCCAGTGCTCAGTTCCTAAGCAAGCTTGATACTCATTTATCGACCCACTGAAGGGATGAAAGGTTGAGTCGACCTTGCCCAGCCCGGTATTTGACCTCGGACCTGTGGCGTGGAAGCATGATGCACTACCACTCTGCTACTGGGCTTCAGTTCCTTAAAACACTTTAAAAAATTTTCTTAAAAAATATTTTTTTTATAAACTAAAGCTTGTTAGGGTCAAAGATATTTCTAAATTAGATATGGAACAACTTGATTCACCCGCGCAAACATTTTTATTCTAATTACCGTAGCAAAATAAAAGGTAAGATAAAGTTAACACACACGAGAGAACTGTTGAAAGAGTGTAATTGTTCTTTTTGAAAAGTTGACCCATCCATAAAATGAGTTTGCGTTAAAAAAAGGGCTGATACACACACTTTTTTTTAAACTTCAATACAGGATTGAGGCAACAGGCTCAATCAATCGAAAGAGTGTAAATTTCCAACCATGTAATTAAGCTCTCTGATGCATTACTCTCAAGTTAATTTTAAATTCAAACTGCGTTGATGTCATCCGATAGGAGGAAATTTGTAGTGGCGAATCTTCACATTCATGAGCAATTTCATGCTCTTAGTTACACACCGTTAGTAACCGACAGTTGTCCGCGCACTTTTTTTTTTTAAATCTCGACTTCCGTTCGGTCCATTGCTTCCGGACGCATCCAGGAGAGAAAGAGGAGAGGGTCAAAGGACTCTCCCAAGAACGCATTCCACCTACTAAAAATAGACACGCGATCGGATCTCCAAGGATAAGAGGTGGCTTCATCTGTATTCGCGGTTCTTCTGTGATTAGGGTGGCCAAACGATTATTTAAATTATCTGTTTTTCGTATTTAATTTCTCTTCAGAAATTGATCTGTGAGTAACGCAGGTTGTTATGAAGCAATCGATGGTACATTAATTTTATTTACTATTTCAAAAGATTTTTAAGTAGAAAAATTCATTTAATAACAATCTCTATATAAGGTGATCCCCGAAAGTCTTACCCTCATTATAAAAAATTCATTGCAAAATAAACATTTAATATAATAATGTAACTTTGTATCATTGGTTAGGGTAGTTTTTTTCCCCTTGTGCAGTAAATAACGCGAATGCTCCTTCAAGAGTGATTCAGGGGAAGCCCAGTGGTTAAGCTCACGGAATCGTGTTTGGCATGTTATGATATTGAACCTTGTGTTCCACTGAATACCTGACGTGTAGAGAGAACTGATGCACACACACACACGTTAAGGCTGTCTTCGGTAAAAGTGTGAGAGCTTAAACTAAACGCGAAGCCCATTTTCAGGCAGAAAAATGACACAATTTCCACGAAAATTTGCCATATTATAACTCATACCTCCAGTAGCGCACACAAAATTTTTTCAAGGACGGGCCCTGATCGAAAGTCCCTCAACTTGTATCATACTTCAAGACAACACCAATTAATTCTTCTGATTTTGTCGATTTTGTTAACAAAAAACAGTAAAAAATAAATTCTTGAATTAATGATTAGCATTAATTAATAAAATAAATTGCTAATTACAAGTACTAAATTAAATTTTACGTTATATATATATATAGGCTTATCATCAATCAAAGAAACTCAAGGACTTTGGGGGTGTCCGGTCCTCTAGGACACCCCCTTTGTGTGCGCCACTGCATACCTGTTAACAATATAGTGTTTTTAAAAATTTCAAAATATTCCATGAATACTTTCTTTTTAGTTTTAATACGTGAAGGCATAGCCCATGTAACATTACGATATAGGAGAAAAAACGCGAAACCCATGTCAAACCAAAAAAAATTTATCAACTCGGTTAAAAATGGGATGTACGATGCAAAAAATGCTGCTCTCTAAAGGATTGTGAAGCCAGAATATCATATTAATTTTTCATTTCTCTTATATCCGAAAAATGTTCCAAATCCGGGTCCTATTCTTTACCATTAACCGAAAACAGCCTTAAATCAGTCGAGGCTGTATGTCCTCCTGTTGGTGTAGTAGTTAGAAGAGGGGGTACTATAGCTCACAAATGCCATCCTCGTCACTTGACCATGGTTCAAAATTGTGAGGTTTGTTGCTAACAACCTTCATGGAGCTTTATAGGGCTACGGTTACCTAAGTCCCCAGTTGAAACATTTGTAAGAACCATTGTTCCATTAAAGATGCATCATGCGAGAGAGAGTACGATCCCTCTCTTGACTATCACACCACACCAACGGGAAGACTTTGAGTCTCTACACGGCAGGTCTTTAGTGGCACCAGGGTTCGAACTCATGACAAGCCTGTTACGAGTTCGTGACCATCATGCTGCCAGGTAGATGTATTTTTAATCTTTAGGGTTTACTTTAGCTCAGTATGGAAATCAGGAGGGTGTTCAGGTGTTTTTTTCGTCACTGTTGGCTGTAGATGAAAATTATGAGGTCCAGTCATCAATAGTCTTTAGCACAGCTTTTAAGTGTAACGTTTTAATTAACAATCAATCTACATATTTCATCGCGAAACAATCTTCATCTAATGTTACACAATGGAATATGAAATCAGGGGAAAAAATGAGATAGAGAAAAAAACCCTTCAAAATTATCACATTCTTGATATTACTATCATATAGATCTGGAATTCAGTGCTAGATAATTACTGTTATATGTATACTCGCTGACGCTCACCAATTATTTGAAATTATTCTGACAGTTTCTCTTTAATCGCCAGGAAATTCATTCTCACTTAGCTTAAATGCTTTTACAGATTATATTGTTTTGAATCTGATTCTCCAGATACAGGCATTTTTGATTCATAGTATTTATATAAATCAGAATAAATAAAAAATAACCTAAAAAGAATGCATAATAATAGTACTTGAAATTAAAATATATCGATTTAACATCTCTGCAAGAAACATATTTGTAAGTGGGAGGAAAATTTATTTTCAATTTTGCATTTTAAGCTCCCCTCCCCGTAGGGTTGCAATCTCGTGCCACATTTTCAATCCCAGGATTACATTATCCAAATCCCGGGATTAGGATTGGACTATTTATTAAAAATACTTACATATTAGCATGGTTGAAATTGCATAATAAAACTGAAAATATAATTAAAAAAATTGATTTAATATTGTTTTAATGAAAGAAATAAAAATAATTAATTCATCATAAAAAGCAAATAAAAATAGTACCAAATGAAATTTTTTTTAAAAAAGCATTTCTTGTGTTTATGTAAATAAATTTAAAAAAGCACAGTTCGTCCAGTGTTTCATTGTTGAAACGGCTTCTTATTTTTATTACAAATTGACCTGCCGAAGAAAATACACGTTCGGATTCTTTACTAGTAGGTATTATCGAGATTAAATGGAGTATTATCTAATCAGGTAGTCACAACATCTCCCTCCATTTTCAAAAAAGAGACATTTCTTTTTGAATTTTTCATGACAGTGTCTCAAATTCAATAGACTGCATTGGTGCATATACCTCTTTGATAACTTTATTTAGTTCTGCTACAAATAATGGTTTTTGTATACGAATTGATCCAGTTATTGAATCAGAATGTGAATCAACTTCAAGTGTTATCTCATTTGAAATTGAAGATCCAGTTGCATAAGCTGTTAGTAATGCAATGGGATTTGAAGTGTCAAGTCTTCCAAGCATGTCCGCTATATATTAACGGCATTTAATTCATGAAGGAACTGTGATAAAATCTATTCTTGTGATGTTGCTTTTATTATTATGTAAGCATTCCAGTGAACCACTTCGATCTGTGCGACGTTCTCCCATACGAGAAATGAGAGCCATGCATATATTTTTTTTTACCTATAGCACTTATAATTGTGCACAAAACAATTCTACGTACATATTTCATAAACAAAATATAAATTTTTGAAGAATTAAATTCTTAAAATTTTTTTATGAGAAATTTTTTTTTAAATGTAATTTAGACAAAAATTAAATCCCGGTATTAGTTATTTTAATACCGAGATTTCAGTATCGGAAAAACACCGGGATACCGGGGCTAAAAACCCTACTAGATATCTTCCAAAAATTCTAAATGCCTCTGTCCAAGTTAGCTGACACCGGACATCCTGAGGGAGGGAGAAATGTCCATTTTCTGACCCCACTCACGATGGGGAGAAAGTTACAGAAGAAATTAAGAGAAAACATATGAAATTTCACGAGTTAACATAGACACCCACCTCGAACCCTTTAAGGTTCAACACGTGGTTCACAAGAAAACTGACATTAAACGCGCATACAGTACGAAAACAGTAAATAAGATGCATTAAATGTAATACCAGATTCTCAATACTTTGAAAGAAATTTCAAATTGTAATTCAGACAAAAAAATTAAATCCCGGGATTAGGAAAAAACCACCGGGATTTCGGAATTCCGGGGCTGCAAACCCTACCTCCCCGTTCCCAAAACTCCTTAAAACATTTTTTTTATATATGTTAAATTGTCACGATGTCAAAGATAAAAAAAATATGTGTTTTAATCGCTTAGGCTTTTTAGTTGCTTTAATTATCGGTGGTAACTTAAACTCACGCATGCATTATGCTACAGTTGTTTAAAATGTATTGAAGAGTAAAATTTTAATTTTTATTAAAGTAAATGAATTTTATAAAATTAAAAAATATATTATTTTCAAAGTTTTGCAAAGATTAAGGGAAAACTTTACTGTAAAATTTACATCAAAATTTGACTGTAAAATCTTTAAAGTGAATTCAAATTTCAATAAAATGTGCGAGTAAAAAATATATATTTCTTATCTCAAATGATCAAAATTATTTTTCTTAATTTAATTAAATACAGCAATCATCTATGATTTTCTCTCTCTCTGTTTCTGTATGAATATTATATTGGCGACCTCAACTAATATTTTTCGCCTTATAAAAGTGGAAAAATTGTTAGATCCAAAAACGTGCCCAGAAGAAAGCTATATAAAATATGGAAAATACTACTCATTTATATCCAGAATAATACTTTTTTTCCGTACAATATGTGTTTTGCGTTTTTTCACTTATGCCGTAATACAGGGGTAAGCATTAAGTCGATCGCGGTCGACTGGTGAACCACCAAGACATTTTAGGCTGACCACTAAGATAAGAAATTAGTAATATATACCGAAATATATATTCAAGGTTGGCTGACAGTATGCACACTAAATCTTCTATTTAAAATAACTATGAGCACTAACTAAGGATAAAAATGTTTTATTTTGAATTGTTTCGTAACACAAATGCATCTTTGGTTTATTTATATATTTGTGGCTATTATTGTTACGTTTGTATCTTGCGTTTTGATTTAAAACTTGGTCCTAAAAGTTCATTTTATTGTAGTTATATAGGTAAGTATATATATATATATATATTCCATATTTATTATTAAGTGAAAATAAATATATTTTAGACGTTTTTCTTACCTCCCCACAGCTACGCCCTTGGGTGGACCACAACATCTTGAAAAAATCGGAAGTAGCCCGTACCTTGGAAATGTTTACCCACCCCTGCTTTAATGTAAGTGAACTATTTGTCCCTTTCCGGGCTAGAGGAAAAAATAAATTGTTCATGGAATATTTTTAAATTTTAAAAACGCTATATTATAAACAGATATCTGAATTACGTCACACATTTTCATGAAATTTGTGATACTTTACTGTCTGAAAATGTGTTCATCATTTAGTTCAGACTAGCATATTATCTGGCATAGGGAGTCTGAATTTTTTCCACGGTGGTGTTGAAGCTTAGAGAACGAGGCGACAAAGCTTACGTGTCGATCTTCGTCACTTGACCGAGGTTCAGAACTACGAGGTCCGTCGCCAGGAACCCTTGTGTGTGGTAGCGGTAGCCAAGTGGTCAAGGCATTGATCATGGCTAGCTTGTCATAAGTTTGATCCCAGTACCAATAAAGACCCACCGTGTAGGGGCGCGATGCACGTTAAATCTGTCGAGAGCTCAAACGTCCTCCCGTTGGTGTGGTGAATAGGGAGGTGCCAGCTCTCTCTCTCTCTCAGGTGTCGTCCGCGTCACTTGACCATGGTTCAAAATTACGCGGTCCGTCGCCAAAAGCCCTCGTGTAGCTGAACAGTGCGACGTTAATATTCACTCACTCAGTAACCCTTGTGTAGCTTCAGAGTACGACGTTAATACAACCAATCCACAATCTTTTTTAAATTTCTTAAAATTTGGAAAAAAATATTTATGTTAAATAGACGAAGCAATGCATATGTTTCGATAGTTCTAGTAATTATTACTAGAGGACATCACATTATTATTATGATTTTGTAAAGTTGGCTAAATTTCGAGTGGTTTCAGTTCTCTTTAGCTGGGATGGGCAAGCACATAGCAACTAAAAACAACCGTGGTCAAGAACAACTTTCCCAATGCTTGATAACTAAAGATGAAATACTTCGGCAGACCTCCCCCTTTAGGCAGGAATGTCGTGTCGTCCTTGAAAATATCGTCCATCACCTCTTTCTAAAGTCCGTTTAAATGTCACAACTTGAGTGCCGCGATGAACCGACCTGAATAATAGAGATACTTCGAGGGAAAGAAAAAACTCTGGACACCAGGTGTGGTCATTAACAAGGGATATTTCAGTAAGGACAAGGTATTTCACACTTGGTTCACAATGCCTTCCCAGCTGGAAAAGGAATTTGTTATCCACTCGGATCAATTCCCCTGAATGTCAGTAATAGGGCGGGCATTCCACAGTCAAGGCTCTTTACCAAATGTACCAGTCTTCAGACTGTGGACATTTTCCCTATGCGCCAGACTATACGCCAAACACATTATCAGACAGAAAAAATGCCTCAACTTTCATAAGTAACCAATTTTGAATTTTTACATGCAAAGAAATAGCTCATTTAGCATTACGGTATAGAAGAAAAAAATCCAATACATATTTTATACAAGAAAAAAATGAGCAATATAATTAAATAAGGGGTTTTCTATGGAATAGCGAAGCCAGAATATAATATTAATGTCGAAGTGCTTTCATACCTGAAAAAATATTCCGAATTCTGGTCTTATTCTTTAACACTAAGCACAGACAGCCTTAAATAGTTGGAGTCCTTTGCTGGTCTACAAGGGAAGAACTAAGATTATTTTCGGTATAAAACGGGATCAGAAATGGTCTCAAAATGGAAAATTTTCAATTTAAACTGATCGAATAATAACTAATTGAATGAAAAATTCTGGTAGTTTT
The DNA here is from genome assembly GCA_019973975.1 of Trichonephila clavata. Taxonomy (NCBI): domain Eukaryota; kingdom Metazoa; phylum Arthropoda; class Arachnida; order Araneae; family Nephilidae; genus Trichonephila; species Trichonephila clavata. The sequence continues at coordinate 61,317 of BMAO01026148.1, forward strand.
GTATTTTCAAACCTCCGCGCATTTTGATGGTCCGACTACTTAAGACAACCTTTTTTTTATAAAAAAAAATGGAGATATGGGGATTTTTTTGGTGGTTGTTAGACTTTTTTAGTACATTTAAAAAAAATATGCTAAAAAATTAAGAAGATAAAAAGAAATCACTATTACTAAAATAGGAAAAAATGGGTAAAAATTTACAAAAAATAACGTAAACGGAGCCCGTTCTGCACCAGAAGTTTATGAGCAAATTTTTTTCTGATGTGTTGTATGTTATTCATTTTTGAAATGACCTTCAGGATAAGAGATATTTTAATTTTTACAAAAGAGCACTTTATCTTAGTTATTATATGAAATTGTTTAAAAAACAGTGATTATATTCACATAAGGGACTGTATATTTTGTAATAAAACAGTGATTGATAAATCTGAAGGTTAAATTACTTCTACTGTCATAGAGAACATAGACATACATTTCACACAGTTAATTATTTTCAAAACTTTTTTAGAAATCGCTGGCTCCGTCTGAGTTTTTCCAAAAAGCACATTTCGAGTAAAACGCATTTTAAAGTATGACATTTTGCTTAAAGTAATGGCATCTGCTTTTACTAAAACACTTGTAATTTTTGTTCTAGTGAACGGAAAATAATAAACATACTATTTTTATAAAGCTAATAAAGTCCTATAAAAAATTTGTCAATTTTTGGCAAAATTCACAATTTTAGAGTAATCGGATACCTTAATGGTATTAATTGAAAATTTTTAAAATTTTGTCTCCAGAATTTTACACTCTAATGCAGTGATTCCCAAAGTGGTCTATATAGACCCCCAGGGGTCTATGACGACATTCAAGGGGTCCACGCCAGCGAAAAAATAATTTAGGGGTCTATGATAGTGGCTCTCATTAAACCAGATCGGGACTTTAATTTTTTAAAAAAAATTTTATCTAGTGGAAACCGATTTAACCGATTACCGATTTAACTAATTTAATTTATGTATTAAATTTAGTGAGGTTCATTTTGTGGTTACTAGGTGACAGCATAAATTTTATTAAGACAATGATCACATTTCATCATTTCTTTCAAGAATTAAGCTAAAAAAGTATAATATTGAATGTCACGAATTTTAACCTACGTTCAACATTTAAATGCCCTTTACTCAAATTTTGAAACAAGGTCTGAGATTGCTTATTTTATAGCAATACCACAGTAGACAATGAATTCATACAATCACTTTGAAAAAAAATCACATGAAAAAAAATGAACTGCTCAGAATCTGCCCTAAAATGAAGATCTTAAAATAAAGTTTACAAATGGATGTCAGCAATTTTAGTTTTAAAAAGATGTACCTGTTATTTGTCATGAATTATGTAATATCGTGAGAAAGTGTTTTAATTGCTTTTCCTAGTAAAAAGAAAAGAGGAGAAAAACTTGAAAATTTACTAACAAAGGAAATTTAGAGTTAAACCTGACTAGAGATTGATACTAAATGTTGAAAATTTGATATTGAAGCACCAGATTTCTCTCTCTCATTAAAAGCATTTGTCTGTTGTTCAGCTATTTTATGTATTAATTTATTTTTATTCATTAACATGTGCTTCTTAAGTTTGAAACTTTATACTTCTCTACAGTTAGAAATTTAATTCTTGTAAAGTAAGTAGTATACCAGCTGTAAAAAGACATTTAAGTTGATAAATTTGCAAAAATTCAATATTACGTAAGCAGGGGTCTACCTTAAACCGAAAAACATGTCAAGGGGTCTATGAGACAAAACAGTTTGGGAACCTTTGCTCTAATGGATCACTTTTAAGTGATTTAATTCTATCTATTAGTGGAGTTAATGATCTTAACTTCTGGCTATATCATGTGTAGCGATGACAAGTGATTCTGAGAATATCTTAGTAAATTCCTTAGCCATTATTTCCTCCTTAATTTTCTATTGTACCATCTTTTCAAATTAAATTATTAGCAGTAAAGCATGATATAGAGTGAAAAATCTACTCTGACAATATAAACCACTGAATTTTTTGATTTCTCATTGGTTAAATTATGCTGTAAAGAATGATCTTGAATTCTTACAATTTAAAGTGGAATTTCGGATTAGGTTGGATGATTGTTTTTGTTTCGCCCATCCCTATTTGACATTTTTTCTACCCGAGTAACCAATTGTGGAGTGTATTAAATTACCTTAAACTATTTTCCTGTCAATATTTTTTAAAAAAAAAAGATTACAATGTTTTACGAATAAGAGAACGATGTAAATCTCTTTTGCATATTAGAAGGATTTCTTTTCTTTTATTTGATTAAATTCAAATTTTTTTAAGTGTAACTTATTCTTTATAGTTGGTCGATTCTTCCGCGGGGATAAGAATATTATTATTCATAAATTGTACCGAAACTTATTAACCTGATGGAATTGCGGATTCTGAGTAACTATGTAAATATTTTACTCTAACACATATATAATGTGTGATATATGTTATAACATAATTTATTGCATGTTTTTGTAGTAGCATTGCTGCTCAACCTTATATCCTTTTTTAATTTATATATTTTGTTTAATTACATATTAGTAACATGAGAGTGCCAAAAATGCCAGAATAGCTGTAATATAAAGACCAAGTCCGAAAATTGCCCAAATTTTGTGGCAACAACTTCTGTCCCCAAAGAGCAGCATTGTTTCTAATGTTAAAAACGTAGATTTTTAAGCCAATCGTTCGAAAAATGTCTGTGTTAGCTTAATTACTATACTTTACATATATTTGTTTACTAAAGGGAATTGACGCGAACGGGGAATGTCAGTCTCACGGCAAAATTTCATAATTCAATTTTTTGAACTATACGACGTAAGATTAAATTTTAAACATTCTTTTGAAGCTAAAATGGCAACAAAGGTTGTTCGTTCAGTTGGCAACAATTGCTCGAAATATTGCACACTTTTGGCTAAGCATATCTGCCCAACACAAGGTCCACCAATTGCTCAACAAATTTTAAGCAATGTTCAGTAAAAGAAGTCGATATCTGAGTTGGCACACCACTCCACATCCACGCCAACTCAAGGACTTTAAGTTTCGACTCATTTAACGTGAAACAACCCTTTTACATGACGAATCTTTACTAAAAAATTTGTCATTACAGCATTTTGAGTGGAGCTCGATGCCAAGATCACTTGGTTATCGTGACCATGATTGGTCCTATACATAGCAAGAAATATTTGTTTTTTAACATTTATTACATTTTATTACTTTTTAAATTTCGCCAAAACACGAATAAGGCAGATTTTTAAGGACACGTGCATTACGTTTGTACGTAAGTTATATATAACTTTATTTATACGCATTATATACCGTCGACCATTTTGGTGAAATCGGAAAACATCGCCAAAATTTCGCGATTTACATCCAGTAGTGGAAACTTGTTTACGCGCATGTTCAAACAGAATAATCTTGATCGCGCATGCTCAAAAATAAAAATATTGTTTTTTTTTTAAAATTTATAATGATATTCTTCTTTTACTTTGATGTGAAAAATTATAAAATTGGGTTCCATTTTCTATAAAAGAGAACACAGTGGATTATTTTCAAAAATACGGTCTAATATGTAATTATCCGAAAAACCAATGGTGAAAGAAAATGGTAAAATGAGAAAAATAGCGGAAAAGCACGATTGCATTTTGATTCGTATTTACGCGAATTTATGGGAAGTCTACAGATTTGTTGCACATTTGAACACAATTATGACATTGTGGCCACCTAAATATTGTAATTACTAGATTTACCTATACATGGACAACGGTCATCACATGTAACCAGTTGACATATTGTTCGAAATTTCCAGTTTTTTGGAGAATATAATCGAAAACAGCATTTAACTGTTGAAATTATTCAAATCATGACCTTATTAAGGCTGAGTTGAGAACGAGACGAAGCCCCTATTGTGACCGTGGTCATGGGCCAGTTGGTCCATGTCTTAAGACGTCGCTGGTCTTGCCTCTTTACTATTTGGCATGTCACCCATCCGGTATACTGGTTAGCGACGCTGACTTCTGTGCCGTAGGACCTGCGTTCGGAACACGGAGAAGGCATGGTTGTTTATAAATGTATAGAGTGCCTTCGAAGCAAAGGGGCACTCTAAATAGCCGTCGAGCCGCAAGTCCTTTCGTGAGGTTGGTGGAAGGGGAAGAGAGGTGGGAGACCCCTGACCACCCCAAGGGTGTTCTTCCTCAAAATTGGGGCGGAACCGAGCCAAATCGTACTGTCACCTGCATGGTGCTCAAAGCTACGGTTAACGACAGGCGTGCAATCTAGCCCGATGCCATGATGAATTTCTTTGGCCTCGATCTGACTACGTCAGACAGGTGGCATTAGCAGCAACAACAACTATTTGGTATGGAGAACGAAATTCCCAGTTTTTATGAGACTTTGTTCGGAAATAATATTTGACGATCAAAATTATTAGGATCATGATCTAATTCACGCTGAGTCTAGAAGATGACGGGGCTCTGGGTATGGGCCTAGTTGCCCCATGCCTTAAGAGGTCCATATGTGTGTGTTTGTAGTCTAGAATCACATTATTAAAATGAATAAAGTTATTGCTCATTCCCGGGAGTTTATCCACATAATGATATTCGACTCCATTCTGTACTATGGGTCTAGCTTTCAGCTTAGTCAATGTTATACAGGTACAGTGCCTTTGTTTGTATAGGAAGACTGGTAATTCATTTCTACCAACCCACCACCTGAAAATAGCCAATTTTATTGATATCCCACAATAGGGTCGATGGCTTCATGCTGTGACCTCCTAGCCGTTATGAAACCATTATGAGTCACCCCATCGAAAGTCTCCGGAGGACCAAGCGTGGACACTGAAGCTCGAAACTCTAAACACCATCGCAAACACCAAAGCATGAATCATATTAATGACACTCGCCCCCGAAATGAAAATTGACCTATGCCCCCCTCCCCCCCTTGTTTAATGATGGGGGAATGGCACATACTGTGGTAGCTTGTTGCCGAACCCAAACACGTGCCTTTGGGGGTTTCATATTAGACAAGATCTCTCCCTCCCCTGACGCGTTCGATCTCTTCCCTACCAATTTCCTTATTTACCAGGGCCATCATTTCCGCCCCCGAACTCTGATGTTGTTGTTCGATGCCCCCTCTGCGATTCCTATCAGGAAATGGACAGCTGGGGAAAGGGAAGGGGGGGGGGAGACCGACAGATGTCCAGGATGCTCTTATGACCACACAATTGGAGAATTCAATAGGAGCGGGCGTTTATTAACTACTTAACTGACTTAATGGGGGCTTGATCAACTCTATAGTACCTCTCCCCTCTAGTTCTCTAGAGCGGTGGTTTTCCAAGTCTTTTATGCTTCTCAACCATTGGAATAGAGTTACCAATTGATGCAGCCCCATATGCAAGTAGATGAAATTACAGTTATACTGTAATAAAAGGAGCCCAATGAATCATAAATATTTCTGATTTATGACGATTGAACAACTGCGCGAATATCAGAGCCGAAAGAGTCAGAGGAAGACGTCCCAAAATCTCTTTTTTTTTCAATAATGGCATTAATCCATACTAATCTTCCTCTTGCGAAATATTAATGAATATCACCTCTTAAATAAAAGTAAAAATTTTTTCAAAACAATGGGTGGAGGAGAGTTTTGTAAAATTAAATCTTTGTAATAAATTAGAAACTTTTTTTTTCTTTTTTTGTCAAAGAAATTTGCTTTCTTACAAACTTTTATTTCATAGTAATATTTTATGAATTTAATTCATTTTTAATTATAGTCAGCAATATTGTTTAAATTATTGAATTAATTATAAAAAAAACAAATTAATTCAATTTTTTTAAAAAATTGCATGATTAAAATACAGCCACTTTATTAAAAAAGCTAGAATTAATAGATTAATAAATCAACAGTTAAATAAATTTATCTATTGTTCGATTACATGAATAACGAATTAAAATCTATACAATTTAACTAGAGTCTACATCAGTGTTTCTCAAACTGTGGGGAGTGCCCCCAAGGGGGGGGTGATAACCCTACGAGGGGGGTGCGAGCATATTGAAAAGTCGAAAACAAAAGATTATCTAAATAAAAATTATTAGTTTACTGAAAGTAAACAAACAAAATACATTCTAACATAATAAAATATAAAGTACACATTTGCACTCATATAATAAATACACTTATAATTAACAATACTAAGATAAGAACAAGTTTAACAATTGCCAGTGACTCCATGGGCTTATCGTA
>BMAO01026149.1:0-18873 GCA_019973975.1 Trichonephila clavata
GCTCAACAAGTTTTAATGAAGCAATCAGCCTTTCAAATGTCCCGGGCAGATCAACCATGACTGAAAATCACCCAAAACACAATGTATTAACAGCAGACGCAACAAAATGACAACATTCCTTGCTGTCATGACACGCAATGGCACCACCAGATGTTTGTTTAATTGCAGGAATGTCGTAGATTTCACAGTAGTTTATCAACATGATACGTAGAGTACTCAAATAGAGGTGGAATTCATTAAAATCTTTTAAGCTGGGAGCAAAACTCAAAGTCATGTCATCATTTTCATCCCCTTGCTCACGTAACTGGAGATCTGTTTCATACTTCTGTAAGAGTTCTTTCATTTCATCAGATGTTGCATAATGAATGGGTTTATTACCAGAAACATCTTCAGAAACAACTAATTCATAACCTGAAAATAAAATACAATATAAATTAATAATAAAGAAATCAACTATGTAATGGATTTTACATTTTTATAGCTAAAAGCTAAAACTACATGACTAAGGCAAATTATTTACAATTTTCATTTAATATGAAATGGAAATATAGGAAAAATTTGTGAGAAGCATTGACTCGATTGATTTTGCGTATGTTACAGAGATTATTATATGCAAAATAAATGTAAAAGATGTATCATAAAATTAAACGGCATGGATTTAAAGCTTAATTATATTTGCTCACCTCCTCGTTTTAATAAAAACTTTGCAATATCCAAAGCATTTGCATGAACAGCACAATGAAGAGGCATTCGACCTTCATTATCCGTGGCTTTGAAATCAGGTATTCGGTCTAAAAATATAGAAAATTTATTTTAGAGTACATTTTTTCTCAGCTAGCTATGATCTAACAAAAACAGATATTTGATCTAAAAATTTACAAAAGAAATAATGTTTCATCTTTTAAAAAATTATAAAAAAAAACTCAAGTGTTTTGTGATAATTTGGTAATATTGGCAAATAATCAAAATTTAGTATTGATATTTAAAATTAATAAAATCAGAAAAGTATGCAGTCTAACGAATAAAAGAATTATTTTATTTAATCATAATAAAATAATTTTTAATATAAATTTGTTAAGTGTTATATTAAATGAAACATGGCTTCAATACATGTATAATTATGAAATATCTAATCCCACTTGAATGCTTGCTTAAATTATACCTAGCTTTTTATTTGTAATTTAGTTTCTACGTATATTTAGTCTTTTGCATTTGCATATAAGTATGACTAATTGAGCATTATTTCAATGATCCATCAGGGGGATTTTCATCCAATAAATACTTATTAGTTAAGCATACATATATACTATAATTTTTGATGGTGAAGATTTGTTTTGATGGTGTTTTAATATAAAAATTTATGATTAAAGAAAGCCTGTACAGATGCTTAGGTATTTTTGATGAACTATTTTACAAATTTAATTAATATGTATGAAAGATATTACTGAGAAAATATTCATTTTGATCAGATGTGATATAGTAGTGGCATTTCAAAATAAAGATTCTTGATATTGATCACATCATTTAATTATATTAGAGAGTGCACTTCGCTCTCAGAGTAAATATACAAGAGGGAATTATTCAAATTCCACATTTTACAAAAAGAAAAGAATACACAGGGAAAAACATAATATAAAAAAAATACAATCACATGTAAAAGTGAAGGGAAATGTAAATGCTCCTGAATTATTTTAGGTATAAAAGCTGAAACCATTTTTTAAAGCATGTGTAAGCTAGTATGATATTCTTTTACTAAGAAGAGCCTCTCTCTCCAACAATAATAATTTGCTTGCTAATAAATATTCAGATTACTTTACATGTATAAAATTTTTTTTAAATACCTGAGTTACTATACAAAGAAATCCCAACAATGTCTCACAACAAATTATGTATACTTCAGAACACAAATTTATAGTTATGAATTGACACTTCAGACATGAATTTTTGTACAAAAATTACATATTGTTTTTTTTATAAATATTTTTTAATAACAAATATTAACAAAAAGCTATTTTTCATTTTGAGAAAATTATAGAACTCTCTTAATTATGTTAAAATCCAAGCTCCAAGTGAAAATCAATACTTCATGATATATTTTGAAGAAAATTATTGTGATAGTCTATAAACACAAAGCAATATACTCATTATTCCTCGCGAAAATTAATCAGTGGTTGAAAATGATAAAGCTTAATGTTCCTCTGAATTAGAAAAATTATAGACTATTTAAAAATGACAACACAGTTTAAACATTAAATAATTTTTTTTTCACATCAGTTATAACATGAATTTAATTTTTTTTTTCAATTTACCTCCTGAATCTTCAATGAGGAATTTTACGCAATGATAACTTCCAGCCAGACAGGCTACATGAAGTGGTGTATTTCCTGCATTGTTTTTGGTATTTATATCCAATCTTGGATTAGAAAACAGAGTTTTCAGTAAATCAGCAGGCTTTAATGTCCGGCAATACTCGTGAAGTTCTGTATCACCTGTAAAATTTATGTACTTGATATTTTAAATAAATCGAAATTTATATATTCAAATAAAAATATTGCATGCATTTTAAAACACCAAGCACATGTCCAGTTTTAATCAATCAGGAAGACTTTTTATTCGAATGCAGCAAACAAACTTCCAATTATTAAAAACTTTGTCATTTTACATATGCACTTAGGAATAGAATTTTTAAAGATTTAATGGGATTTTTAAAACATTATACTACTTTATAATTTTACTTCATATAAAAGAGCTAGATATGTAACAAGTAGATAAAATTTCCTTAAAATATGTTTCTCTTGAAAAATTTAAATTATTTTCATAAGTTTCATATTTAAATCTTATAAGATCTTCTATTGTGTAAATAAAATTTCAATTTTTTTGGAAAGTTATGACCAAAAAATATTATCTTCTTTTATATTGAAGGCACATTTAATATAAAGATTTTGAATAATAATCTTATTACAATTGAAATAAATTATTTAAGAGTTATACATTAAAATCTAAACACAGTTATCCTTTTAACTAAATAAACAGAACACCCCCCCCCCCCCCCATTAAAAAACTTCAATAACCAAAATTATTTACTAAGATTTATATTATATGATCTCCATAATATATATATACACATTCTAAAACTTTTAATTTTCAAAATTGAGCAAAAACTGAACAAACTATTTAAATTCATTACTTTCCAATAATCGTTTATAGTTATATTTTACAATTTTTTAAAACCACTTTGAAAAAAGAAGGAAAAAAAACACAGCAGGCAATTTCAAATTTTGCCAAACAAATGAAAAGCTTGTTTCTTTTATATTTTATGATTCTGAATAAAGTAATAAATTCAAAGATTAAAAACTGAATTAAAAAGTAACATTTAATAGATATCTTTTTGTTTGATTTCAAAAAAATATTTTTATTCAGTTTCATTTCAAATACTTGTTGTTACTTATGCCACCTGATCGACTGTAACATCAGATCAAGGCCCACGAAATTTACCATGGCAAGGGGCTACATTTATGCCTGTCGTTGGCTGTAGCTTTTGAGCACCATGCAGGTGGCAGGGCAATTTGGCTCGATTTCACCCCAATTTTGTGGGAGAACACCCTGGGTGTGGTCAGGAGCCTTCCACCTGTCTTCCCCTTCCATCAACCTCATGAGAGGACATGCAGCTCAACGTCTTGTTAGAGTACCCCCATGCCACAAAGGCACTATAGATTTACAAACATCCATGCCTTCTCCAGGATTCAAACTCAGACCCAATGGCACAAGCAAACAGCATCGCTAGCCACTATACCAGATGAGCTGCTCAAAAATTTAAACATTATATTTCTAAGATACTAAACAAACAAAAAATTTCAGCCTTTTTAAGTAAACTGAAAATAAGGTAATCTTTTGAATATTAATAAATGGTTTCCATGGATGAAAAGAAGTCTCAAAGGAAATCGATTTAGAGAAGAAAAAAGTCAGTTAGTTGGAGAAAACACCCTAATGGTTTTGAACATTAACCTACCTCAAGTATTGCAGAACTGTCTTGAGCAGTGGCAAAAGCATTACGACAATTACATCAATGCACATGGACAATATTTTGAAAGGGATTAATGTAGAGTTGAATAAAAATGCAAAACGAAAAAGATGACAAAAATAAATTCCAGTTATTTTTTAATCTCCCCTTTTATATATGCCATAGGCAGTTGAAACACTGTTTGAGCAGGGAGTATATAAACACCTGTGGCAAGAGTAAGTGCACCCACCTATTCTAACTACCACACCATAACAACAAACACCTGTGGTATCTAAGGGATCAAAAAGCTGAATATTAACTAAATTATACATATCAAAGAAAAACTCAGATTTTTTTTACCAGGTGTAGGTTCTTCATCAAACTTTTTCAATCGTTTGGATTTTCTTGGAGAGCTGAAAAATAAATATGAAATTTAGACATGAAAAACATTCAATATAAATATTCTTGAATTTGTTTAAATCATAGCACCAATAATAATCATTGAAATTTACAGCTGCCAATTGAAAGGGGAGGGGATGTCATGAAAGCTTGCTTAAGATTTGAAGTCATTTAAAACAAATAAATAGGAAGTTGCCATCCTTAACATTATTTTAAGATTTATATTTTCCTAATTATTCTGTCACATTAAATAACGTGAGTGAGTAAATATTAACGTCACACTGTTCAGCTACACAAGGGCTTTTGGCGCCGGAACGCGTAAGTTTGAACCATGGTCAAGTGATGCGGACGATACCTGAGCTGGCACCCCCACTCCTAATTACCACACTACACCAACGGGAGGACGTTTGAGCTCTCAACAGATTTAACGTGCACCGCTCGCCTACACGGCGGGTTTTCAGTAATACTGGGGCTCAAACTCATGACACGCTAGCCATGATCCGATACCTGGACCACTTGCCTACCGCTGCCCCATCGATTGTAACATGAATAGCAAGTAAACAATAACAGCTAATCGTATTACACTTGTGGTTGTGTGCTAACGGTCGATTTTGCTGAGATTCTAATTTTATATTCTTTAAAATTTAAGATAAAACACCAATCTTTTCCAAAAGCTGAGGGAAAAAGACGGGTAAATATTTTGAAAGAGATTAAAAGCTGTAGAATGCAGTGACCACCTATGAATTAATATGATAAATCTTTAAATATAGGAAATGATTATGTAAAGAAGTGAAGGAAGTTTCCAGGTATGTAACAGAATTGTTTTTTCTAATAAATATAGTATTTTTTGTTTTTTATAATTAAAAGGTCTTTTTTTCCCTGGATGACCCTTGTATAAATGAGCATGACATATTCAATATCTTTAAAAAATGCATAAATAAACATAATATATATACAAATTTCTGAAATACTTCATTTCATTTATCAAACAAAAGTTGCAACAAAAACAACAAAAAGTCACTAATCTAAATAATTTTTAAAAAAATTCTTTTTCCTTTTTTAAGAAGTTTTTTTCTCACACTTCTTCTACTTAGAATATATAAGTTTACAGAGTTATAGATTAGTAAAACAAATATTGTTTCTGCTGGATATTGAGAATATTTAAAGATTTGTACTTAGTATAATGAATAATTTAAAAAAAATGTTTTGCAATAGTTTTATACTGCTAATTAAAAATAGTATAGAAATATTAAACATACTCTTTAACTTCACATCAGCCTATAAAGCAAAGTATGAATAAATTTATTTTTTAACAAAACTGAATAATGGTTTTAAAAAAAATGATATTTACCTAGAAGAGGATGACATATCTACATCTTGGGTCCTCCTCACTTGATATGGAATGTAATCTACAACCTAATTCAAAAGCGTCAACTTTGTTAATGGTTTTAAAAGATGCAATTTTTAAAAAAATAAAAATAAAAAAAAGTTTGGAACATGAATGTGAATCATCCTAAAACTAATTTATATTTCAGCTTTTAATTTGCCATACAATTCTGATAAGTAATTAAAAAATTGAATTTCTTTTATAATTTATATATACAGTTGAACCTCCATATTATGAACCTCTATATTATGAATTTTTCTATATAGCGATTTTTTACCTAGAACCAAGAACATTTCACGATTTTCTTCATAAAATAATCTCCCAATAATGAAGTGCATTTTCTATATATATATAACAAACTTTTCTCGTGTGATTCAATTTTTTTCTTTCTATTTTTAAGGTATTTCTGGACATTTCCAGTCATTCTCTCTTTTAACACATTTTATGGTGATCATAAATCTTGTACTTTGGTGCCTAACTCTCCAAGAGCAATAGAATTCTGGTGGTTTCATTCATGCAACTTTTAATCCCCATCGTCCAGTTCACTAGAAACATTTACTATATCACCTTTCAACCTCAGTAGAGTTGTCTTGTGTCCCCATGTCCTTGAACTAGTCCTTGAAACATCAATTTCTAGTTAAAAAATAATGTATGTTTAAAATTACTTATACACTTTAAATTAGAAAATGTCCTTAAAATTCATTAGTTTTAATATAAATTTTTTTCTAAACATTGAAAATACAGTGTGTTCCTCGATATTCTTTTTTCTTGTTTTCCTTGCAGTTTTTCTTTCTTGCTTTTTTTTTTGAAGGGTAAGGTATATAAAATAAATAGATATTAATTTACAAAAAGGTGTGAATAATTACTTTTTTTACTATATAGTTTTAATGAATTTAAAAATTGTTTTATGTGGTTTATAAAGTATATTGAAAGAAGAACCTCTATATAACGAATTTTTTCGGGATTTAGCGACTTTATTATATGGAGGTCCGACTGAATATATAAATCAGGTATTCAAAAATGAAAAGAAAATCCAAAAGCATTTTAAGTTCAATTTATATAAAATGTATAATAATAGATGCTATGAGAATCTTAGCAATATTCTTAACAAATGATTTTGTTAGTTTTAACTTTATTCATTACAAATTCATTCAGCTACGATTAGTTGTTTTTTCAAATCTCAATTGAATATGATTAATTGATTGCAGAAATAAATACAAAGAAGAAAGATTTTGTGAGACCAATTTTCTAGTTATTAGGAAACATCTGATACATAAATATAGAGAAACAAAGAAATAAAGTAAGAAAATGTAATTACTTTAGGAATAACTAAGTGATGTTATATTCTAAATAATACAACATATAAAAACAAATCCAAAATTTAACTTGCAATGCAAGCTTTAAAAGAAAAAAAAAAGGAAAGGTTGAATGAAGCATAGAAAATTTAAGACTGTCAAAAGCATAAAAATTAAGACACAAATGATTTCAATTATATTTTACGATTCGAGCCTGACACTGCCATATACATTTCTAATTAGTTTAATTTCATAAGTCTGTACCAAAATTTTAATTCTTTTTGTCTTAACATGGCATGGGAAATAAATTAAATAAATTAACTAATTTAGATAAAAAAAATCTTTTTGTCAAATTATAATGAAAGAAATGTCAAGGAATCCAAAATAATCGAGCAAATTTCAGAACATTAAAGATTGGAGACTTATGAACATTTTAAATTATAATGCCAATAACACTAATGCAGCATCTTTAGGTCACATAGCTATCATAAGCAAGAAAATAGTTATATTATTTTTTATTCAAAATATTAGATTGAACAATAAATACATATACTTTTTTATACCATTAAGGACTAATTTTATGTCAAATATTTTTGTTTGTTTGTTTAAAAAAAAAAACAATATGACCAAGATGAGATTTTTGAAGTTATGTAATTCATATCATTCATTCCATATCAGAACATTCTGAAGCTTTGATTTTCTTTTACTAGGACATACAATATTCTCAAGTTAAAATATGAAAGTCAGTTATGTTAATCTAGTCAATATGTCATTGTTATTAATATATACATTTCACTCTGTATATAAATTCAATAATAAGTCCATTAACTTTTCTTTTGTGGTGAAATTTAATCATAGAATTACAAAACAGATAAATTTAAAAGCATTGAAACTTGATATCTTTATTGAACCTTTGAAATTGAACTTGCAATGGAGTGGAGAAAAGGTTCAACTTTAGGAATTTAAAAATAATACAAAGAGTAAAGAAATTGAATTCCTTTTTTTTTCTTTTTAAATCAACATTTTAAAATTTGTACTATAAAAATTCTCTGAATTCTTACACTTATAGAGAGAAAAATCTAACACATCTATCAATTCATATTTAAAAGTTGCTCCAATTCATGTAGCCAAATAATAAAAAGCTTCTAATATAAACAACTGATTATCTTACACTATTAAAATTCGAAGGTAAACAAACGTATGTATGTATGTATGTATCTATCTATCTATCTATCTATCTATCTATATATGTGCGTCTATCTTCTCACGAACAGCACCACGCAGAAAGTCGCGGAAGGTACCAAAAGATCGGGAATTTTCCGGGAAGCCGTATTGCCTATTTATATTCCGATATTGTAATTAGTTAAAAAGATATTAATTAAAAACCTTAAAACGCCGAATTATTTTACTCCTGCCGGTTGCTTACTTGGCGGAACTTCCCTTCCGTTTCGGCCGAGCGGTAATCTTACGTTTTCCACCATATTAAAATTGTCATCCGATTTTCGGTGTCGAAATGAGACAAAACATAATTACAGAATCGGAAAGATCATTTATTTCGCCACAACACGGTGTAATTTTTTTTGTAAAATAACGATATTTTCTATTTTTTTCGAATTTTTTAAAATAGTGTTAAAACTGATGCGTTTTTATGAAAATTATTTCTAAATCGTTGGGTATGAATTACTTTTCGTGTTATTAAATCGATATTCTACACTAATTAATTTCAAGCCTTTCTCTTTAGAACCATTCATTTAAAAAATAAAATTCCCAAAACTTTTTTTTTAAAGAATTTTTAAAAAGTAGTCTTAATTTTTACTTCACATTGAATAACTTCGTCATTTATGAAGATAATCTCACAAAATCTTTTTTCCGTGTGTACAGTAATATTATGCGTAACATATACGAAGATTGAAAAAATTGCTTCAAAATTACGGATTTTAAAAAACATTTTGTGATTTCGTAAACTTATGTTTTTTTCTGAGAAATAAATTAAAAAGTAGTAATTTGTACATTTTTTATTTCAAAGTACGTTATTTTTGCAAATAGTTGGTGATGTTTGAGAGCATTAACGTAAAAATTACGCCCTTAAAATAAAGGTAATGATTTTTAAAATAATTTAAAATAGGCGATTTTACATTTAACTAATTTATGAATATTTAGAATATCTAATAGTATAATAGTGTTGAATGTTCAAAATATTCAAACATCCTCTTCTTTCAAATTTTATCTCTAAATTATTTTTCATATTGTAACGAACAAATCAATTTATTCCTTGAAATTATTAACTTGACCTTGCTGATTTTCTTATAAACAAGTAATATAAAAAAATTATTTTAGTTACTTTTTATTAAATAGTTACAACTATATAAATATGTATACATATGACAATATTAAGTGACAAAATAGAAAGCGATTTTCCTAGCAATTTTCCCATTTTCCTTTCTATATATGGCATTGGACTATTTTTTGTTTGTTTATCACTGTTTATTCATTAAGTTTAATTATTCTAATAAAATAGTATAGCAAAAAAAGAAATCAAATTCACTGAAATTAGGCCATCCCAAGTGGGGTTCAAACCCACAACATTTGGAATAGAAGTCCGATGCACTAAAGGGACACAAAGAGCGATTTTCCTTTTTCTAAGTGCTATTGGGCTATTATTTTTTGTTTGTTACTATTTATTCATTTTTTAATTTAATTAATGAATTAATATTTGAAAAAACTCTATAAATATCAAGTGTCATCCACTAAAAGTTTTAAAAAATGTTTTTGAATTTGAATGGAGGAATAGAAAGTATTATATTAATTTAAATTAGAAACAATTCAAATTTGACAAGATTGAAAATTTGAACAAGATATACATATATATATATATAGAGAGAGAGAGAGAGAGAGTGGAAGAGAGTGAACTATAGTAGAAATTGAAAAAAAGTACAATAAAAAGCAAAATTTAAGAAATTAGGATAATTTTTCGGTAATATTTTCAAATATATTTTCTACTAAATGTGAGCCAGGAACTAACACTGCATTAGAAGTCAGCATACCCCAACACTTATTGAGTACATTTGAGTTTTCAAAGTTTTACAGTTGGCTCTTAAATAGATATTTGACTCAGGCTTTGTGAACTTTACTAGAAGTACTCTTCAGAATAGGGAGTGAGAGTGTGAGTCAGGGACGTCTTAAGGCATAGGCCAACTGGGCACGAGCCCAGAGCCTTGCCCTTGATGGGGGTTTTGTTTCATTCTCGACTCAATTTTAATAAGATTATGATCTGGATAACTTCAATAATTAGATATTATTTCTGCCAATATTCTCAAAAAAAAAAAGAATTTTAAACTGCATGTCAATTTGCAAAGTGGTCAGACTGTATTGTTATGTGAATGCCCATACATTGTCCATGTCTAGGTCTAGGCCTAATACCATAAACAATCATTCACCTCATTTTGTCGAAATGCGACTATTGGTCGAGCCGGTTTGTGAGATTGTGAGTCGTACACACTTATTTCAAATTATGAATATTTGACAATGCATGCTATATACTGTCTACTTTTAAAGATCAGACATAGGTCCTATTTTTGCATAGGGGGCCAGGGCCTCAAAAAATATTAAGATTTCTCTGGGTCCAGGGCCTCAAGAAGTCTTAAGACGTCCCTGGTGTGAGTTATATTGCAATCATACATACTCACAGCAACATGAGGGCTATAGGCGACCTTTTGAATCTGTCAAATGATGAGGACACCAGAGCTTCCCTTCCCTATCACACCAGTGGAAAGACACTGAGTCTCCACAGATTTCATGTGCATTAGTCACCTCTATATGGCAGGTCTCCAGTGGCACAAGGCTCAAACTCGCGACACAATGGCAACAAGTTCGTGACCATAACCACTAGGTTACCACGGCCACAGTACCCTTCAGAAGCTCAGAATCTTCTGACAGAAAATGTATGCCAAGTTCTTTTGGGTTTTCTGTCACAACCTCATACAAACCAATGAATTTGAGGCATGTGTAACTCAAATGAAGATATCATGAGCCAATGCACTTCAAGGACCCATTTGTCCTTTTCAGCAAGTTTACATCTCTCTATAAATGATGAGTATCTATTTTTTTACACCATCAAACACATTAGGAAATCTATTTCTGAACACACTAGATGTTTGGCACAAAGCACCTTCATTCACCACAAGACTGGTCCATAAATATTTATCAGTGCAAGATGAATTGCATCCCTCATTAGATTTTTCACAACAAGAAATTTCGTTACTGTACACATTGCATATTTTGTGGGATTTTCTGCAGCACTATTTATTTTCAATTGATCAAATGGACAAGTCTATTGTAACACAATTTTTCAACTCCTCAATTTCTAATAAATTCCTGCAATAATTGAAATATTCATTTACAGACAACCATTACCAAAATTGTACTATAATAACTGAAAACAAATACAAAATTATAAATAACACAAAAAAGTGAACTCACTTCATCGATTACAGCACAGACTGTAGTCGAACTTACAATTTCAACAATAACATCAATAATCTTACAATATATGTTACAGGAATAATTTATTACAACAACTTGTATAACGAACATAAATAATTATATTATATGATTTAATAATTAGTAAATTAACAAAATAATAATACAAATATGTTAATTTAGTAAATTGCTATGGCTACATATTAAATATCAGTAAGTGAAATCAGAATCTCATAAGATAATTTCATACAGTTACAATAAATAACACAGTCAGGATAAAAAAAAACGAAAGATTATATTCTATGATAAAAAACACATTGCAATGATTTTTTTTCTGTGAATAGAATTTCTTCAACTTTCTAAGTGCTTAAATCAAACTTAAATGTTTTGAATCAAATTTTTAATATGTAACAAAAAAGTTACATCTTAAATAAAAAGTTAAAACATATTTCCCATATATGTTTTGGTAATTTTATAAAAATAAATTTCCTCATATTTTAAAATCTCATAGTTTTCTTAAAAAATTTAAAATGCAATTTGAATGGAATTATAAAAGAATTCTTATATATTTAACACCGCAAATTACTCAGAAATTGTTAAAATTTTTCCTTTTGTTAATGATCCTTCACAATGTTAACAAAAGAGCAATTAAAACTTTGAAACCATTATCTAGGCTATAAATTCCAAAATGCAATGAAAAAGCGGCAATAATAAATACTACAAGAATATGTATATTGTTATATTTCTAATATACCGTAGAAGTTGTAGAGAACTCTGTAATACACAAATAAAACTTTATATAACAGTGCATATGTATTTCTCACATTAAGGTAAAATATTATTTATACAAATCTAAGCCACATTTTCTCCCCCCGCCCAAATTCTTAATGCTATAGAAAATCAGGCATTGTGAAGAATCAAAGGCAGAAAAATTCATTGGATGAGGGAAGTTGAACATGATACAGACAGTTAGAGCAATTACAAGTTCATGTCAGTATTTAAAAGTGTTTAATACAGCAAAAATAAATAAGCTATTTACTATTTATCAGTTCTCATTTTAAAATAATGGATATTAATATACCTTTTCACACTATTATTTATTTCTTCACAAAAAGAGTATGGGGTGCAGCTTAGATATGGTACAGGCAATCTTATTTGCAAATGAGACAATAAAATTAGACAAGGTAATAAAGATAAGTATATTGGTAAGCAAATGCCTCAAATGGAAAATAAAATTAAACAATTTAAATGTGCTAAAAAAATGCACATTGTTTGATTTTTAAAGGAAATGATTAAAAATGTTTGATTTAAGAAATTCATAAGCAAATACATTACTTATAAAAGAGTTAACATACTATTGTACTCAAAGTAACTTCTTCTGGTTCTTCAGTAATAAATTCTCGTATCATAGAGTTCAGTTTGTGATGGCAAACTTTAACAATCAGATATGGCAATGATGTATTATTAAAAAATCTTGATTGACTTTCAGGGTTAACAAAAACATCTAAATTAATGAAAAAAAGATATTAAGAAAAAACAATAATGAAAAGATATTACTCATTTGACAAAAGAATTTTGTTCTTAGAATAATAGTAAAGTAGAGTCCCGAAAACTCAGCAGATGATAATCCCTCAGTCTGGGCAATTCAACCACATTCTTACAGTTTGAAAAATTATTGCTGGCATTATTGCTAAAGTAAAAATGCTGGAAAATGATAACAACATCAAAATGGTATAAACACCTATAATATCACATAGCAAAGATGGTACAAATACTTATAACATTACATAGAAAAGAACTAAAGGCAATAGAAGCAACACTTCAGTATTTTGGGCAACAAGGTGTGTCATCGGTAATGATCCTTCATCATCTTAGTAATGAAGCAGCAAAACACAGAGGGCAGTGTGGAAGACATTTATGCATTTCTTTTAAAAAGTAGCCAGTTTTTGCAAAGTCAGTTTCATTACTGGCAGCTTTGTGACTTCATAAAATATTTTTCTGAGGTATGCCAATCAGGCAAATTGCTGTAACTATGTATAACTTAATTTTCATTTTCATGTAATAAATGCTCTATGCCTTTAAAAAGTACGTATTTTTTCTTTGTTTGGTAGTTTATTTTCAGTTGTACTCTACAGAAAACAATACACACACAAATGTTGTACAATATTTTCTGAGGAAATACTCGTACTTATTCTTTTTTAATCCCATTCTTGATAACCCAGCATTTCCACAAACTCAGCAACCATTTGGTCCATATTAGGCCAAGTTTTTGGGACTTTACAGTATACATGTTTATTTCAGAAACTTAAACAATTTACCTTTACACGTGTTTAAAACAAGAAGTGCAATTTCTGACAAGGAAGATTTATTTACTATCATATGAACTGGTATGGATACATCATCAAATACTTCAGTTTTTACAATATAATCAAGTAGGTTGTGCAAAGTTTGTAGAATCATAGCCTAAATAAAACAAAATGAAGAAAAAATTAAAGAGAATAGCTGTACTAAAACAGTTGAAACGTTAAGTTCACAAATAAAATTCCATCACAAAGAAAGTTAAAAACTTGAATACTTATCTTTGTTCCTGAACTTAAGAGGATATAATCAAAATATATTTTTACGCCAAAAATTAATTTTGTTTCGATGAAAAAGCCAGTTAAATATCCTTCATAACACAAAATACACATTTCAGAAACTTAAAAAAAAACATAAATAAGTACAAAATTATTCATAGTTTCTAAGGGCTAAATGTTTGGGAGGAGAGCTCCAGATTCTATTCACACTCTTATGAGTTATACATATAAGTTTTCTGGACAGAATTCAGAAGCGGGTTCTTAAAGTTAAAACTTATTTCTATTCTTAAAGTAAAGTTGATTCTAAATACTGTCTTTTATTATTTCACATCTATTTCTTATTACCATAAGAAACAAATGTAAAATGATAAAAGAATAATTAATTTTTGATAATTAAATATTTATTTACTGGTCAAATAAAAAACAAATTAATGAATAAAAAGATTTAGTAAACTTTGAAATAAATGAAATATAATGTAGGGAAATATAAATATGATATAGTTCATAAGGAAATCAGGTTGAAAAACATCTCCCGAAGTAAATACTATTATATAGATCAGACTATTCATTGAAGTATATACATTTTTAAGATGTTCTTTTGAAATGGTATATAATTATTGAACTTTTTAAAAAGGGTGCACAAATATTCACATACTAATTTTTCTTTTTAATGTACAACTCTGAATGGACCCTCAATTAATGATATTGTTAAAACAGAAAGTGAAAAAAGAACATTTGTAGAATATACAATTAATGACTACTTTAAAAAAAAAATACAGGAAATTTTTTAATCCTCTTTTGGCCAAATTGTTTAGACAAAAATCAGAATATAAATTCTTATTTTCTGAAAAAATTTGGTAAAATTTAAAAGACATCAAATTAATTAAAGCTTGCCATAACTGTTTTTAAACATACTTCTGTTACTTTTAATTTATTTCCTAATGTAAAAAAAAAAAGATTCCTTACATTTTCATTATTTAAATCATTTAACAAACTAGTTTTAATCGAGATCTTCTGACAAGAACAAATATTTTTTATTTAATAAATATCATAATGGCATTTCTTTCTCATGATATAAGTAAAATTGGATTAATTAAAATACATATATTCACTTTTTTTTATAAATAAATAGCTTGTATTTTTTTTTTAAAAAATATAAAAATGCATAATAAAATATATTTTAATAAAAAATAATTTGTAACATAAATGGCAGAAATGCATGAAAAAAATTCTGAAAGAGGGGGTGATTAAATTTTCTAAAACTTCAATCAAAAATAGAAAGAATTTATGTGTTGGAAGTTCTGACCTCATAGCCTCCTTGCATTACTATTGATAAGTGATATAATACCACATTTAAATTAGCATTTGAATTCTAAATGTGTTAATAGTTTATTAATTTCTTAGTTTACCATATATTGATAAATATACATATATAAATATTTATTAAAAGAAATATAAATACAAAACCAAAGTTTAACTATAAAGACATACTTGTTCAATATTAAATTTGTAGTACTGGTTAATCCAAGACAACAACTGTGCTAATCTCTCATCTAGATGATTTTTCAGCAAAATATTGCGTGCTCTAAAATTTGTCAATAAGAAACATTAAAAAACATAAACCTTTTAAATAAATTCGTATGCAATATTTCAAAAAACGTAACTGTATATAAATAAATTTTAGAAGTGAATAATTGCAATTTTTGGAGACTTATCATAATCACATTTAACAACATAATTTTTTTTTCTAAAAATCATTTAAAATATCATAAGAGTAATACATTTATCGAAGAGTATGAAGAAATTCTTAATTAAAGCATGCTAATGTAGTATTAAAAATTTTTTAACGAATTAATAAGGTCATAAATTATTGAGTAACCATTTTATTTTTTGAAATTTAAAATCTTTAATGAGATATGTGAAAAATTCATTACTTTAAATAATTTGTCTTAAATATTTTTCCCCAATGAAACTATTTTTTCTAAAAAAATTTAATAATCTAATTTCTTATTAAAAACTTAACATGCCGAACCATTAAGAACACTAAAAAGTAATCAGTTCACAACTTGCTGAAATTGCATTTTCTACTTTTTTTACAAAGAATAACTTATTTATAGTTATTGTAAAAGAAAAAAATTGAGAAATTAAGCAAATTAAACATCAACTATGTATATTTATGAATTCTATTTGTGTATTATAAGTATAATTTCAATTGCATTCTAAGCTCACATTTATCAAAAACAGTATAATAAAAAATTATATTATTGGATAATAAAAAAAACTGATAGCTATATACCCCTCCCCAGATTAAATTTAAATCATAGTTTCAGTTAAATATAATGATATAAAACCGCACATGTACATCTTATTTATAGAATTTCTTAATTTTTCAAGTGTTGCTTAAATATTGTTTTCTACCCTGTTTTCCAACAAAGTGCTAGATTCAATGAATACCTCTAAATTCACTATATTAATATTAATTATGATTGTATCATACAGCTGATTAAAAAATTTTATATACTTTAACCAAAATAATAACAACACTGGGATACATGACAATTGGCCCTGGAAAGAGAAAAGTTCTGTCCCACATATGTGCTGTTTGGAAACAGTGAGTGTTTCACAATGTCATGTATTTGTGACATGAAAGGGTTATGTACAACTCAAATTGAGCTAAATAAAAAAATTTTAATGCAGCTATGTGATTTTGAATTGAACGAATTCAGTAATAAATTTCCTATCAGTTTTTGTCATAACTAATAAAAAAATGTCAATTTATCAAAAAAGTATTACACACAATACTACTTTTACACAGTCATTATATTTTTACACAACATAATTTTTATTAATTCTTAACAGAAAAATCAAGAAAAAAAATATTATACTTATATTTTTTAATATTAATAACAAATAAAATGCATAGATTAAAAATCACAGTTTTTTTTTAAAGAAGAAATTGCATAAAAAAAATATCAAAAACATAATGAAATTAAAATTGTTATGTATATTGCAAAAATAATTATTCTAATTCACACTTACTTCTTCACATCACAGCATGTTGTGAAACTTTAACATAGAAATCAGCAAGAACATCACAATTTGGACTTTTTACAATATCTGAATCACTGAGAACAGATGTTACTGATGGTACATCATGATGATGCAAACTTGATCTAAAAATATCATAATGTTGCATACTTAATCTAAAAATATTATATTATTAGAACACCGATTGTTAAATACAAAAAAGGAAAACATGTTTAAAAAAAGAAAATATTGGAATGAATTCATACAACTTAAATATTTCTCATATTGATTAATTATTAATGTCGTATTTCAAAGCAATAGAGGTAATGGTGATGTACAGTGGTGTAACGTACACCCCGCAATGCAGGGGGGCCCAAAGCCTGACTGCTGCCAAATACTTACCCTTTGTAAAATCCAACTTGGGGGCCTAAAACCTGAGTTTGCAGGGGAGCCCAAATTTCTCCGTAATGCCGCTGGTAATGTACTTCATAATTCGGAGAGATTTTGGTACAATGATAAGGACATGGACTTCCACTAATATGTGGACAGATTCAAGAGATTTAATATGCACCAGTCTCTACACAGAGAATCTTTCTAGAGTATGAAGACTTGAACCCATGTGTGTGTGACTCAACAGAAATAAAATCAGCTTTGAGGTCCCGACCATGACCACTTGGCTAATGAGACCACTTAGTATTTCCCAAGAATTTTATTGTAAAATCCAACACATAACACACATTTTTAACACAAAAATAAGATTGAAATTTATGAATACCAGTTATATACACCAAAAAAAAGAGCTTTAAAAATAAAAAAAGAGACGAGCATTAAAAAAAATTAGACTTCTAAATATAGCAAAATACTGTTAATTTAAAAGAAACAAAATTCCTTATGAACTTAGTTACAGTTCCAAAAGTAAACTATTCTTTCTAAAGCTTGGAATAATACCTCAATTAAATGACTTCAAAGCATAACAGCATTGCACACATATATATTTCAGGTTTCTTCATAAAAAAAGGGCGTGTTTAACAGGGATAATATACCTAAAAATTAAGGAAATGCAGCTTGAAAGTAACACTGTATGATATATGCCAGATTTTATGGCAAATACACAAAGTTTATTTATGCTTACAAATGAAACTAAATTTAAGTGAGATAATTTATCCATAAAAATTTAATCGACAGCTGATTTTTTTTAAAGAAATAAAATGCAAATCCTTTAAAATTTAAGAATATAGTACATATTGTGTGTGGGGGGGGGGAGATGAACAAATATAAATAGAAAACAAATGAAAAGTATTATATAGGAAATGAAACAGAAAAGCATGAGCTACTTTTGCTGCCATCATCAAAAACTACATGTTAAATTTATATTTGCCAAATAGAAAGCAAATATATTTAATCAACAAAATACAATAATTACATATTATACAAAATGCTGAATAGAATATACACAGATTCACTTAAATAGTATCAATATTACTTAAAAATTATCGAAAACATTTTAATGCTTGGAATTTGTGTTAGATCTATCTAAGAGAGATTATATTTCAAAATTATTTTTATCAATTTATACCTTCTTTTTAAAAATAGAAACAAAAGAAAGAATTGGAAAACTTTTCAAAAATTCTTCTACTTAATAGAAACACACAGCATAATGCAATAATACTGTAACACATTGTGATTATTTTTATTGCCAGTAGTACTTTT
>BMAO01026150.1:0-45708 GCA_019973975.1 Trichonephila clavata
TCAATATCAAAATTGTTTAAAAGTACTTTAAATAAATTTATTTTACTTATTTATTTATTTGCATTTTCAGTATAATTTATACAATTCTTAGTAACAAATTCATCAAAGGTGATTTCAAGGAAAGATTGAGAAAGGCGCATTTTACGCAAGAGATTCGAATGGACAATGTGGCTGTACTTTTGTTCTCGAAACGATTTAGATTGTAATATATGGTGTATGGATTGGACCGGACATTTTTTCTTTCTGCATCAAATGTAAGAAGAGAACTTCATTTTTAATGTAATATTTACAACAACAATAAAAAATCATTTTAATGCAAATAAAATTTCATATTTTTCTACCAGTATATTTTATATTTTTATTAAAAGCATATCCTTTTAATGATTATTTCAAGCTTTAATTTACTTGTTTTAATTAATAAAATCCTAAGAGACAAATTTATCATATCACAATCAGCAAATTTAACATTATTGTGTACACATTTATAAGATTTTCTAGAGCTTCACAGAGTAATGGGTATGTTGACTTCGTGTGAAAAGGGCCCTTAGGAAAGAAAAAGGACTAATACCTCGGGTTGTGATGCCCGTATTTACCTGAAGAAGGTAAGACCCTCGGGTGATAACCAATTTTTGAAAACTTAACGCTTAAGTTTATAAGGACCGGAACAAATTTGCTTACAAGGAGTTACAAACATTTTAATGTTTATTCCATGTTTTTCAGAATTTCAAAAAAGAAATGTGAATTAAAATTTCTTATTATTTAAAAAAACATTATTTCTTGTCATATGATAAGATCTGAAGAAAACATTTCACGAAACAATTTCCAGTTAATGAATTTATTTGGATACGTGATCCATTTTCGTTTGATACTTTTAATTCCAATATCCTTTAAAAATGAGGAAAAACAATTCATTTTCAAATCCATAATACAATGCAAATTCAATTGTGAATATGCCATGTCAATATGAATGCTTGAAAAATTTTAGTTATCGTTCTAAAACAAAAAAAAATGCCGATATGAAGAAGTAATTAATTATTTAGTTCAGTTTGCTTCAACTTAATTGCATGAAACTGGCTTTTCCCAAAATTAGTTATCATTAAAACAAAAGATTGATTTCGATTGAATCCAAAAACTATTTACGGTTTCCGATACAATTCCGAATGTGGAAGCAATCATGAGTTCTTTGCATGCACACAAGCGCAAACCGCAATTGAATTGCGTTTATAAAATATTTATATACCAGTGACGTAACTGAGAATACTAAGACCTCCCTGCAAAGTCAGGTTTTTGGCCCAAGCCGGATCATGCAAAGGATTGCAAAACCATAACATAGCATAGGCTTTGCGCCCCCTACAAGCCTACCCCTGCCCTACGATAAGGGGGTGTACGTTAAGTCACACTGATGTATACTCATATAAGTAAAACCATTGTTTCATGAAATTATGTGTTTTATTCAGAACCTCTAATAAGGCAGAAACATAAGCGTATATCCCAGGAGGAAAGTTTCACGTTAGCTACATTGACGATTTAAATACCCAGCCCATCGCAACAGGAGGGGGGGGGGAATTGCAAACGTTGCGGAAACTGTTTTAAACATATGAAGTTTCAAAAGTTTCATTTACGTTCTTCTTTTGTTTTAATATATATTGCATAAATTAAAATGGTTAGGAGGAAGAGAAGAGGAGACGAACTTTTTTTAATATAGACTTGAAAACATGGGTTAAGCTAGTTATTAAAATAAATTAAAAGTAAAAAACTTTTTAAAAACAAGCTTTATTAAACGCGCTAAAAAGATAAATAAACTTTCCATAAAAACTTTTTACTATCAACTTATAACGTCATTACACAATTGTATGAATAAAGCTTGTCGCAAATTTAATACTCTATTTACTTAGTTTGAAATTTTTAAAATAAAATCAATCAGATCAATTATATAATTACTTTATCTACACAAGTAAATCTCGTGAAAACTTTAGTCATATAAATTGTGTAATGACACTATAAGTTGATAGTAAAAAAAGTTTTAATGGAAAAGTTATTTTATTCTTTTAGCCGTTTAAATAAAATCTTGTTTTAAAAAAGTTTTTTTACTTTAATTTTAGTTATCTCTGACAGGATTCTTAGCCTGTTCACCTCATTCAACACTGTTCGCAATCCCTGTTTAGCTGAATCAATTCTCGCGAAAAGGTATTAGACGAAAAACACAATTTTTTTAAATCCGTAATTTTTAAGCAATTTTTCAATCTTCGTCAATCTTGATAGTATGTTCTACACACGAAAAAAAAAGTTCGTGAATTATCTTCATAAATGACAAAGTTATTAAATGTTAATTAAAATTTAGACTATTTTTAAAAGTCTTTAAAAAAAGTTTTTGACATTTTATTTTAAATCATTGATTAAAAAAAAAAAGCATGAGCTGTTATTGCAGAATGTCGATTCATTTAAACAAAAAAAAACCAAAATTCTTCCAGCAATTAAACAATTATTTTTTGTCTGAGTTTTTTTTTAAAAAAAAAGATTCTGTTTTAAAAAACATCAAAACTCCACAAAAAAAAATAATCTCCTATTCATTTTGCTCGCCAAGCATTGCGGAATAAGCAACGCAAAGGGGCAAGACAATTATGCGTTTTTAAGGTTTTTATGTTAATATCTTTTTCAACTAATTGCAATATCGGAATATAAAATGGTCAAAAATGCATTGTCATCCAAACTAAACGTGTATACAAAATTTTCAACTCAATGGGGGTTGAAGATACCAGCTTCAAAATTAGAGTTGCAAGATTCCACCCGAACAAATTACATACATACATAGTAAGTTAAATAAAATTAACAAATTCTATCTGTAATTAAGTTTAGGACACACGTCATAGTGTGTGTTTAGATTACTGGTGATAAAATAAGGTATATTTAAAATACTTGTAGACTTAAAATTAGAAAATTTCTTTAAAAAAAATTCATTCATTTTAATATAAAGTTATTTTTTTAATTGAAATACATTGCATTTCTAGATAATATTTTTCTCTTATTGTTTTCCTAGCGGATTTTTTTTTTTTTTTTTGATGGGTAAAATATATAAAAAAAATGATCTTTCCGATTCTGTTATTTTTTGTCCGAGTTTCATAGATTACAGTTAGATAAATTTTTTAAAGAATTTCTACAATACTCCAACTCAGTTTAACTTGGCAGCGTTGAGAATGGTATACAATGTACCAATCTACTTGAAAAATAGCTCTACTTTTTTGTTTTGAATTTAAATCCA
Source organism: Trichonephila clavata (assembly GCA_019973975.1). Classification (NCBI taxonomy): domain Eukaryota; kingdom Metazoa; phylum Arthropoda; class Arachnida; order Araneae; family Nephilidae; genus Trichonephila; species Trichonephila clavata. Next base: position 3,260 of record BMAO01026150.1, read on the forward strand.
AGAAAATAGATAGAAATTTGTAAAAAAAATTGCATACGTTGTAGAAATTAGATTACTTTACATTGTACAAAATGTAATTATTTTTAGACAAAGTTAAGTAATACAGTCAATAGCGCAACGTTATGAAATTCCAGTTTGGCTGAAAACCGATTTTCGACGTCAATTTTTGTCATTGTTGTAACAATAACATTATTACAACAATGCACACATATCGAAGTTGGCGCTCAAAACTAGTTTAACGTTTTTAATTAATATTTTCTTTAATTAATTGCAATATCGGAATATAAATGGTCAAAACATGCATTGTCATCAAAACTAAACGTGTATACAAAATTTAAGCTCAATGAGCTGAAGATATCAGCTTCAAAATTGAGTTGCAAGATTCCACCCGTACAAATTACATACATACATTGTAAGTTAAATAAAAGCTTATAATATAGCTGTTTGTTTTATTGCAATAGATAATTAGCTTTCTTATGCCAGGAAGCAAAATTAAATCCTATTAACAATATAAACACTTAAAAATCAATACTAAAGGACAAAATATCTTAAAAATTCAAAACATGTTTCTTTTTTATCTCATAAATGTTAACAAACCTTGTTCATCAATATTCTATATACACTCAAGAGCCAAAACATTATGATCACCTGTCAATAACGAGTTGGCCCACCTTTGGTGCGCAACACAGCTTCAACCCCCCTTGGCATGGATGCCACAAGTCCTTGGTAGACAGATTGATAGTCCAGAGACAGATTGTACCAGATGTTTAAGCAACGGTCACGCAAATCCGAGATATTGCGAATTGGTAGTCTTTGAACTCTGAGTTGCCGTCCCATGACATCCCAAATGTGTTCTATCGGATTGAGATCCGGTGAGTTAGGCGGCTTTTATGGTTCTTATAGTGAAAACCACACTTTTCACTATAAAACATTAAAAAAAATCACAAATTTCATATTTTGCACAAAAAAAAAAAAAAAAAGATAACTCAGCTTTTTGTAGGAACTAATTTAATTTCCTCCAAATAAATCATTAAAAAAAATGCAAATACTAAATTTTAACTAAGGTACTCCACTCCTCTCTACATTTTAAGTATCAATATATATATTTTTTTAAATCTTAAAAATAAATACATATTTAGAACAACAAATGGCAGAAAAATAAATTTTCTTTAAATTTTGAATCATTTGTCATAATTTAAATAATTTCAAAAATTCTCATACTCATCTTTTAAGTTAAACCAATGAAAGATAATAAGAATAGCTAAATAACTTCAAAAAAGAACTAATGTTAGAAGACTATTATAAAAATATTCACTTAAAAATATTTAAGTAAATACCAAATACACTAATACAAAGTAAATAAACACTTTAATTATGAGTTTGTTTTAAAAAGAAGAAATGTCATCAATCTATAATTTTCAGATGAAAAAAATTTTAAAAAATAGCAAAGAAAAATTAATTTAATAAAATTGCTATAAATTATACACAACTTCAGCTTCTGCAGAAATAAATATAGACATGGCATCATGGTCTTTATTTGCAAAACTTTATTCAATCAACAAATATTTAAAAATGTGAATAAAATAGAGAAAATAACATAACACATTAAAAACAATTGTATATAGATGGCCAATGGAAAAAATGCAATTAAAGAAAAACAAAAGTACATATTAACAATCAAAACTTTCTTCCAAACACTTTATTCATTTAAAGAGCTCAGATTGTAAACTAAAAATCACTCCATTAAAAAAATTAAATTAATACACAACTGATGATTCACTAATCTTTAAAATTAGTGTGGAATACTTCCCTAAAAAGTGTTATTAAAATTTTTCAAAAAAATCAGAGAAGCATATTAAATTTACAACCATAAAATAAATCTACTCAAAATAATGTGCACTATAACTAAAAATCAGTACATCAGCAAGCAATATCAACAATATTATATATTTTATACTTCTTTAAATATCCCAACTAATAATTAGGAGACTTTTTTATAACAGAATATAACGAAATTAATTCAATCTTATTGTATTTTCATAAAATAAATCTGAACATTTAAAGCAATTGAACAATAAAACTGAATAATCAAAGAATAGAAGTAAAAATATATTTATAAGCATATTTTAATATTTATTAACTACTTTTAATATAATAAATATTAATAAAAATTAGATATAAAGAAATCTGCAATTCTTAAAAGTCAAATATATATTGATAACACTTTAATTCCTAGATATAACTATGCAGCATTTCATAAATTATATTTGATCAAAAGAAAACTTTAAAATAATATAAAATACATTTTAGGAACTAATATTTTTAAAAAATACACAGAATTTCTACACGCATACACAAACAAAAAGAACAATTAGATTAAACTGATATATTGCTTCAAAAACAAATGCTTTCACATTAAGGGGGGGGGGAATCAAAGTATTGAAATATTTATGTTTTACCTATAAAACTAAACAATTGCAAATTCAAAATCACATATAAAATAGATTGCTGTAACATAAAAAGAAAATTAACTTTTTGTTCATCACGAAGATCGCTTAAACATAACAATCAAATCGGATGCACATTTTTTTATTAAAATAAGAGTAGGAAATTTTGTGGCACCTAGAATCATTGTGAAATTTTCATACACACATAGTGAATCAATGGATAACTTCATTTAGTTCAAAATTCCTAAATGTTTAACATATGGATCAAATAAAATCAGTTAACAATAAACAGTAAAGGTTTATATTTTTTCATGGCTAAAAAATATTAAGTAAAAACCAAGCATTTGTAAATTTAAAAAAAAAATAATAAACATTTCATCTACAAAAAATAAATACTAATACAATAAAATATTACATTATTATAAAAAGACAGAAAAACAATACATAAATGATAAAAATAAAAAGGAACAAATAAATTGAAAGACATATTATACAGTTTTAACGTGACAATTTTAATATATATAAGCATAAAATTAATGCCAAGCTTTTTACACGAAATATGTTTACATAATTTTCTCTTACTTTAGAAGCATGACTAGAAGATTTCTTTGCAAAGTAAACACAGAAATCCCAGTTTAGCAAAAGTTTAAATTTTAACATCAACTCATTAACAATGCAGCTCGTACAGCACTATAATAGTGAGATGAAATATGTGAACAATAATATAAAGCTTTATAAGCACCTGAAATTGTGGTATAAAGTACACAAATATAAATTCAAATATGTACCTTTTTTATTTACATCTTTGACAAGAGATTTTCATAACTGGTACAACAGTTTGGGTTCCCAAAAACAATGATATGCTTTTTAAGTGAACAATACTTATAAATCACAGAAGCAGAAAAGAATTGATCAATTTGAGTCATAGTCTAATAAAAGATCAGAAGGTAAATAAGTTTTATATGATCTCTTAACTTCCGAATCAATCAAAATTCAGATTGGAATAATACTATCAAAAACTTTCTTGTAACATTAAAACACAGACATTTTTTTTTCAGTATGATAAGGTAATCAGCTTTAGTTCACATAACTTAAACATACTTTGATTATTACATAAATAATGTTATTAAAAAGAATGGCTCTGAAATGTTCCATTGCCATGTTTGAAATCAATATGCAAAAAACCATTATGTTTATTAGAACCAGGGATATGATTAAATAAAATATTTCAAAGCCTTTGGCTTCAATTTAACGGCTTTATAGAAATTACTAAAATAATATAGGGTAGAAATATTTCAAATCAGTATTTGAACACTAACCAGAAAATTTTATCTTTTCTAATAATTAATAATAGTTAAAAAGTGAAAAAAATTAAAGATTTCAAAATTTTGATTTCTTTTTGAATCCATGAAATAAAGTATATTCAAGTGATATTTTTAAAAAATTAAGGAAAAATCTCTATAAACACATTTTCGAATTAATATTTAAAATATATCTCTAACAAACAATTAGGATATTTACATTTCCTAAGAATAAATAGCTTTTTATATACATTCAGCCAAACAAATGACCATTTGTTTTATACTTTAATATAAAGCAAGACAATATTTACAAGCACATATACTAACTATTTTTGACACACAAGAGATAACAAATATAATGACAAATTTATTTGTCCTTCTGAAAGTCAGTGTTTAACGTATTAAAGTTTAATAACATGAATTTTTAATGAAGCCTTAAATATATGTAATGCTAATACTGCAAACAGAACAAAAATGTTTATTTCTATAAAATAAACCGGGTTAAAATAATAACAGATGGTTTTTAAATTTGTTTAATTTATAGTTTGAAAATCAGTTGAATGCCTATTTCATCACTAATGCAAGATTTCTGATATCTGTGGATTATTTTTAAGGGTTATTTATTCAAAAAATGGGATAAAAATGAAGTAAAAAAATCAAAATACAGAAATCAAAATATGTAATTACAGATAATGAATACATGGCACAAGAAATTCAAAAACAATAAAAATTTCAAAATTTTTGTAAAGTTGATTTCCAGATATCAGAATTTTATCATTTACATATATATTAACATCAAATACAAAATAAATGATTAGTCAAAATAAATTTTAAACTAAGACACCTGAAAAAATTCTAAAATTTAACATTACATTAATTTCTCCTGTCATTTTATTTTTTACTTAATATAAAAATGCACACAATACTTTTATTTTTTACTTAATATGAATGTTTCTCACACGAAAGTGAATTAAAATCTACAAAGAGATATAATGAATGTTATATATGAAAGTTATAATCTATTACATTCAACAAAAAAATTTAGCAAGATAGTTTTTTTTTTAAACTACACTACAAAAATTTAATAATGTAAAACCACTTAAACAAGCTAAAAAATAAATATATTACAGAAATTTTAAATGATTTATGGGAAATCATCAATGGAATGGAGGGAAAAAGATTTTGAAACACTACAGGAATGATAAATAACACAAATGAAAAAAATATTTTAGCACCAGATTTCGTTTTCACATTTTAGGAAAAACAAGAGGAATCGTCAATATTCACAAACATTATCAGATTTTCCAGAGATTTCTTTGGGCACAAACAAATTATTTTTTTAGATTCGTTAAACTACTTAATGGTTAGTGAATATGACCTGATTATATATTTTTTCTTTATATTTTGAAAAATAGCTAAACATTTCTTTTACTTTGGACACAACTGAAAATGCAAGACTTAGAGGTTATATTATCACTATAATATGTAACAAATAATTTTTTGAAAACAATTTTTAATAATTATACAAAAAGTTTTCTAAAATAAGTTAAATGCTTCACTCTCAAATTTATGTTTTAAGGTAAACAAATTTATTACACACGTTTTAAATCACAGAATATATCTTTAAAAAGAAATATGCTGCATAATTATGAATAAAAAAATTTAAAGAAATAATTTCAGGGTCACTATTTATATATTTCTAAACATGTTACATACCTAAATATAACAAAAAAAATAATATGTAATCATACATGAGAGAAATCCTTGTTCAATCATGTAAATTTTGCTTACTTAAAATGCAATACATCAAAAAAATAAACAAAAAGTAAAATAATTGTAGAATAACAGTGCCAATTAAACACACATTTTTAAGTTACTAATTAAAACACTTTTTAAGTATAACAATATAAATTATTAAATGAAAAGAACACTACTAAAATGTGCAATTACAATGCAATATATATATTGCACATTTATGTGTCAAGTCTACAATACTTTTTGTTCAGCAATAAACTATGTAATTCACATTAACATTATGGGAAGAAAGACCACTTATCAGCATATAGTGTAAAAAATTATGTGCAAAGTAATACTATGTGATATTCTGACCAGAGCGTGGCAGCCATTTCAATACATATACACAATTTTCATCAATTGCAGCAGTAAGTAAAACTCCTTGGTCATTTTTTCCATCCAAGCCATCGAGCCAGTCTTTTTCACCAAGGCATAACTGACTACAATCAGGACCTATTGGTCTGGAAAAAATTAAATAATTCATTAAAAATTATATACTGTTTTAATCAATTCTCAAAATTGCAGAATACACATTTTTAAATCTAAATAATAGATAGAGAGAACAATTTAGTAACAGATACTGTAGAGAAACTTAAGTATATCTTTTTCAACTTAAAGATAGCTTTCTTGAGCCTTTGTTTTCAAAGAAAGTCTTTAGAGAATTAATCAAATTGTATTTTTAAAGTATTTATTTGAATTGCAAATACTGCTAACAACTTGTTCCTTCACTCCTTAAAATACTAATAATTCAATATTGCAATTTCTTCAGTGAACTTATTTTTTAGATCCAGATCTTCAATCAAACAAATTTTAGAAGAGTAAAAGCTTAATGAATTATTTTGAATAATAATAAAATAAATTTGAAAACAGTTTAAAATGAGTGTATATAGATATATATATATATGTGTGTATATATATATACACACACACACAACAATTCTAGATTGACATTTGAAAGGCTTCAGTTCTGATTCAAACAGACAAAGTTGTTTTCAAGTAAATTTCTCCCTTAACTTTTTTTGCTTTATAATTTACAATTTTATATAAAGCTGGTAAAATTATAAATCAAGTAACTAAAGTAAAACAATTCAAAATTTTTAAAAAATTCATAAAATTATGCAATTTTTGTATAAAAATTTCATTTATATCATTCAGATAAAATTCATAGATTTAAAAAAATTTTATTTCATAGTTATAAATTTGTTATTGTTTGGAAACTTTACAAAAATTGAAATCAAGTTGCTAACTTTAAAGTATACGCACCTAGATGGAGGCACATTCCATAAAGCAACTTTTTCTAAGCTTCGTTTGTCCATAACTATAAAATTAGGTAAAGTCTTGTGCTGCCATGGAGTAAGAACAACCATGTACTTTTTACCAACACCAAGCAAAGCTCTCACCTTTAAGTTAAAATTCTGTTCTAATACCAAACGCTTCTGTTTAACATCCCATTTGCATAAATACGAAGATTTTTGATTATCGAATGATTCTTTTGGATAATACAAAAATTCACCATCAAAATGAAGACCAGGTGTAAATACTGAAGTATCTGGTCGACCATGCTTTATTGAATACAATGTTGTGATGTAAAGGCCATCAGGTGACATATCTGATGTGATAAAATTCATTAATCTGACAACTATAACATTTTTATCCAAACTAAATAACAAACGCCTATCTGTGTGTTTAGTTTCTTTTTCACTAGAGTAAGGACACAACAGAACTTTCAAGACCCAACAAGAATGATCCGATAAAGTTTTGTATAAGTAACCATTCGATAATGCCCAAATTTTGATTCGATTGTCAGATGAGCCACTAATAAGTAAATTTAAATCCTTAGAATAGTCAAAAGTAAATATTGCACCACTATGTCTCATATACTCAGTTAAACGCTGTCCAGAAATGACATCCCAGGATACCATATGACCAAGATATGATGAAGCAATAAGAATTGTGTCATCAAATTTGACTGAAGCAACACTTGAATCAGTTCTGAGAGTTAACAAGCACACATCTCGATAGCAATCCCAGATTTGAATTATTTTGCTGTCAGATGCTGAAATAATAGAAAATACATTAGAATATTTTTTTAATTTCTTTTACTAACAATTATTAAATACTACAATACATATAACATACAACAGATAAATATAATTTAAAGCAATATAATTTTGAATCATTGCTATAAAAATATTTATATTGAGTATTCCAAGATTCATGAATATTCCCTACTCACTCTGCTTATCACAAATTTAAATTTATAAAAATAAAAAAAAACTGTTCCTTAATTGAAAGGGGGGGGGAGTAAAAAAATTTAATCTTTTAAAATGACTTCTCCAATATGGAACTGCATTCATAAAATGACTACATTTTGTTCGGTTTTACTATTGTATTATAATAAACTAAATAAATCCCATTACAAACAAAAAATATCAATGTAGTTATAATTACTTTGAATAAAATCGCCTTTTGAAATAAAATTTAAATATACCCTCATAATACAATTATACAATTCTTGTTCATATTTCCTTTTATGTGATTTGATTCCTTTCATTAATGTCACACTTATTAGCTACATTAAAGCTAATGGTAACAGACCTCATAATTTTGAACTTCACTCCAGTGACAAGGATGAGACCCTACTTCCTGAATTTCCACACCACACCAATAGGATGACTTTGAGCAAGGACAGATTCAATATGCACTAACCCCTTTACATGACAGGTTCTAATTCATTTGAAATTTTAATAAAATAGTTTTTCAAGAAGTTCAACAAAATACCTTTCACTTCACACTATTTAAAAATGCATTCAAATCATTTCATCAAAAACATAATATAAATTTTTGAATGTTAATAATTTGTTTCAAACAGTAATTAGTAGAATTCAATGAAGAATATTTGAATACTAAACGAAACAAAACTCAGTGGTGTAACAGCCTATGAGGACTAAGTCCTACTGTGCCCATCTCAGTATTCGTAACCTTGAGCACTGAGGTGCATGAACAGAAGTTCCGGTCAGGTGGTCAATCTGACACAAAAACCCAGTGTTTAGTCCCCAAGCAAGCTTGGTATTCATTCATCCACCCACCAAAGGGATGAAAGGCTGAGTTGACCTTGGCTACCCTGGGGATAGAGCCCCGGATCTTTGGTGTAAAAGCGCAATATGCTACCACTCGGATTTGAATAGTAGAATAATTTTAAAAAATAGCAAGTATGCTTCCTAAATATAGTTGAAGTGAAAAAAGTTTGATATAAAACTAGAAAGTATTAATTGTTGATAAACATTAAAAATAATAAAAAATTAAACAGTGCTTTTATTATATGGATTTTCTCTAAAGTGAACATTTTAGAAATAATTAAATATGAAAGTAAAGTCAAGACCAAACAGTATACATATTAAAATTTAAGAAATATTACAAAATACCAACATTAAACTTTGGCATGTTTAAAAATTAGAAAACAAGTTCCCACATTTGAACACATACAAAAATTTAATACATAGTATCATAATTAGTCAATGAATTATATTTCATAGAATAATACTTTTTTTAAAAAAAATTACACTATAAAAAATACCTGTTGCAACTTTTCCTTTATAATAATAAACAGCAGTCACACGGCGTAAATTTCTGTCGTAAGTTTTTGTTGAAAAGCATTTGTAAGTCTTCATATGATCCAATCTTCTAGTCATTTCAAGAAAGTAAGATTTCCAATACTTAGCATCAGCATTATCAATATCTTTATTAACTATTAGACCAGAATGCCTACAAGCTTCTTGCCACACTCTTGATGAAGAAGATATAATTTCATTCCATGTTTTACTAACAGAGCAACAAATTAACAAACATTTTCCATCCAAAAAAGAAAGAAGGTGTTCTTTTAATTCTGCAGGTAAAAGTTTAATAAAATCTCTATATAAAAGGATAGATGTTTTTGCAAATAAATGAGATAACTGAGAAGAACCACTACATGCTATCATACTATCAATGGTGAAATTCCTTTTCACATCACTAAGATTACTGTAATATTCAATGACACCATCAAGCCATTCTTGAAAATCTAAAAAATATACACACATTATAGTAAATATTAAATAGTTCATAAAATATACAAAATGAAGCTATTTTTTCCATTAAATGAGTAAAAATGTTCAGTATAATCCTAGAAAAGAAGGAAGTACTAAAATGGAACTCAATATTGAAACTATTACTTAAATTATATACAAATTGCTATTTTTTGCAATGCTCTGAATTAGATGAGCAAAGTCAACAGTTTCAACTTTTCAGACAAGCAACCAAGTAGTATCTGCATTTTAGTGATGAAAATTGAGATCTATCATGTAAAAAATCAACAGACTTTTTTTGTTACCATTTCTGATCTGTGTCCAACAATCAAAGTTAAAAATATGCAAAATATTTTTAAGAAAATCTTAATTGAGAAAACATTTTAAAATATATTTTTACATTTATACAGTTCACTTTGTCTGAAAGAAATCAGACATAAATTACAAATGAAACACAGCAACACATTAAAAAGCTCTCAAATTGGCTTTAAAAAATAATAAAAATTGGGAGAGGAAGTTTACAATATTTTTTCCTCTAATAAATTAACCCATAAAATATTTCAGATAAATAAGAGAATGGTACTAAAAGAGAAGGAATAAAACTAATCTTTCATCGCTGAACGTAAATGTTTTTCTTAACTAGTTATGAAGTAGGGACCTGAAAACACACAAGCAGGAATATACCGATCAAGATCAAAGGATCCAATGCAATCAACTGATCAACAGAAAACATTTTACTCTGATAAATACGGAATGAAAATATTAAAACAATGAGTACAAAATTTAAAAAATATCTAATAAAACTTAAAATAATTTTTGCACTGTATATCATTACAAATATTTTTTTAGAAAATTTGATATATACGTGTTATACCATCGACCGATTATGCCTAATCAAAAAAGATTGTTTCTATATGCTTTCATCATATATATATATATGCACAAGCAAAAATATTGTGTTTGTACATGCAAGGAAACAGTTTTCTATTAATGACTGTGTATCACAGCATTTGATGACATCTTAGATATTGTATATAAATCATACATTTGCCACAAAAAAAACTATTTTTTAGCCAATTGCCATTCAGAAGTACAATTTTAGCCACAGTATTTCCAAAATGCTCGCATTCCAGAACATAGTTTTGAGGATTACAAATTTCAACTTACGAATTTCTCAGGTAAAATGCTGTACTCTTGAACAATTTGGTCATATTTTCAACAAAATTGGCAAGTTTTGAAATCCCATTACAAATTTGGAAAAAGATTAATATGGGCATGGGGAGAAGCATAAAAATTCAAATTCAAAAACAAGATGTGAACAAAAATGACTATAGCATTTTGACTATGACTGTTAAAAAAACTGGAAGCCGCAGGCATGGATGCTCTAAGACGGCGGTTTTTAAACTTCAAATCACCGCATCCACCCCCTTTATGCATCAGTGTGACATCATGCACCCCCATGATTTTGAACATCCCTCCCTGACTTAATATCCTTGATCAAAATACAAGTTCTGGTATAGTTTCTTCATTGAGGAGTAAGTATTTAGTAATCTGGTCTAGTGTGGCACATCTTTCAATCTTTCCATGGGGCTTTTCAAAGTCAGTCAAAGAAATAAATCTCTATATTACATGAGACTCTGCAGATGCCTAGAAAAATGCTGTGCCCCCCCCCCAGGGTTCTATGGACCACAATTTAAGAAGTGTTGCTCTAAGACACAACGATCAGTGGCAAACATAGACTACTTTTATGGGAAGAGTTTACATTTAGAAAAACACAGACAAAAGCAACCAGGTGTAATCTTTAAACTAAAAATCTCTAGGTGAAGAGGAGGGGTTTAAAACCTCAAACCTTTGTGTATCCCACTGACTATGATGTAATGTCTCCAGAAATTGTTGTGCTTTTTTTTTTTAACTTTGGGGATGTTCTCAATGTATTAACAAGGCGGTTGCTATACAATCAAAATAAGAAAATACACCAAAGTCCTACTAACTATAATTCAGAAATGTTTCCAACATTTTTTCAAAGAAACTTAATTTTTTTTCACTAAAAATCGAAAAGTTGACTAATGTACATAAAAATTCAAAAGGCAGCTACATGTGCATATATTTTAAATGAGTTGTTTTTTTTATTTTTAAAAAGTACAGATTTTAATTGCAGCTTAAAAATTAACCACATATGTTTGAGGAAACTGTGCATTAAATATAATTGCACAGGCTAATGGTTTCACAACTTCCAATTTTTAGCTTTTGGAAAACTGAACATATCAATTGTTCCGGGAAAACAGATTTTTGATCCTCTTCTGATGTTAACCTGTTTTCAAACACTTTGCAGGTTCGGCCTTAATACATTTGCGCAAATGGATGGTGGCATACTAAAGTTTAAATTTTTAAGTTTTTGCAGTAAAAAAATTTATACTGTAAAAAAATTTTGATGTAAGTATATTTGATGTTTAGTATATTTGTGACACTAATGTCTAATAAGTGCTCAAATATCCCTCAACATCCTTTCTTTATTTGTCTGGACAACATAAGCTCAGTTTAAAAATGAACAAAGGTAAGATACAGCTAATATTTTGAATTGCTACTTCTTCTATGTTACGTAATTTTTATTCCAACACAATTTTCATTTTTATCATATATCAACTTATTAATAAATGTAAACATAACAGTATATGTAGTGAATATCTTTCCCACAAAATCAAATTAAATTTTTGTCAAAAATTTATATTCTCTAAAAGATATTCTTGTTTTATTCATATCTATTTAAAATCAACAATGAAACAACAGAACACTTCATATTTACAGGTAAAGTCTGCAAGAAATTTAAAAAAAATACTTTAAATGACAAATTTTTGTAATACTTTTTAGACAAATAAAGTTTTGTATTAAAAAATTGAATTTCTATTTCATATTGTAACTCAGATTCCAATTTAAATCTTGATGCGTGCGATACAATACAATATTCATGTAACCTACTTTACTTAAATGTCCATGTGAGCTTTGAAAATAAAATTATTATTTCTCTATCTTTAAGAGATGAAAAAGCTAAGTTAACATTTCTAAAACTTGATTTCTCTAAACACTAACCCTTTACAAATTCCCAAAATATAATCGTTGCTTACAAAGCATCTTTAAAAAAATATAGAAATTTTTAAAAAATAGAGATTTTTAAAATAAATGTACGGAAGACCTCTTAAAACTTAGATCACATACGTACAGCTCATGAAAAAACAATTTCAATCAACTGCAGAGTTTCATAAGTTTCACATGAAAAAATTGAGAAAATTCTACGGGATGCTTTTTTAAAAAATAAAGCATGTAAAACACTATACAATTCTACTTACCTCCATCACTTTTTGCAGCCATACTTCTACAAATTTATTATATATACCTTCTATTACTGACAGCGATTTGTTTAATATTTATCGACAAACTCGGTAAGGACAGAGCAAAAGCTCTGCGAGAGGAGAGGGAAAAGTAATCGAGGAAGGCTTTTTCTGTGCAAGATTACTAATTCAAGCCACACCAATGGACTCGATACACCTGACGTCATAATCACGTGATAATATACAAAACAAATAGCCACGTGTTTGATTCGACTGAGTATTTTGGCGGAATTTTCGGATTTGCATCTACTATGAAATACTGTAGCATGTGTTAAATTGCTACAAATATAATTAATATTAAATCGCTACAATGCAAAAGAAAAATTTGTCTGCAGGTAAGAAAGCTTTTCTCGGTTTCCACTAAAGAATCCATAGTTATTTATTTTTCCGAACCACCATCTACCCAAAGAATTTTCAAGAGAAGAAATAAATCTTCAGTATCACATAAATTAAAAGATGTTCCAAAAGAAATCTCTACTGAAATGTGAGTTTTAATTATTTCATTTTCAATATTTTTTTTTTTTCATTTTTATCAAATACGCTGACGATACTTAAACTTTTAAAAAGAGTCTGAAATATTTTCTGGGCATTTCGAATTCGCGAAGAGTTTTAATTTTGCAAACATACTCAGATTAGGGTACCACTTCTGTGATCTATTCTGAATGCTCTGAATTTGTTTAGTATGTAGTTGATTACCTAAGTTTTTTTTTTCTTCTTTTTCAATTCCTACTATTAGTTCACACTCTCTCGATATTTATTTATCTTATTCAAATTTTCAATCGTTAGTAAAATACATTTAAAGCGCTTGTGGTAAACCCGACCATGGGTCCCTTACGGAATATGGCAACCCCTTAGAATAGTTTTGAGAATCTGGCCTGGCGGACGAGAGCGATGTAAACACACGAAGTAAGCACACGAAACCGATGTGTGGCGAGCACCGCAATAAATTAATATAGTATGAGAAATGTTGCCTCTTTTCACCATAGTGGTGACCCGGTATATTCACGCAAAACCTTTACCTTGTGAATAGTAGTTCACAAAATCGATGATAAAAAAAAAAACATCGTCATTCAACTAAATTTAGTATCAGGACTCAATTCCTCTGTCTATGGATCCGAGCATCCTTGGTTTCAATTTCGGGTGTGGCTCTCATCTTCAACTGCAAATGTATCACAGATAAGTGGATTTTTTTTTCTCTGTTTCATTTTTCTGTGCTTTTAATTTAACTTGAATTGTTTTATCAATTTAATATTTTATTTTATTTTTTTCATATTTAATGCTAAAATTACTTGATTGCATGTAATAATTTCGGATGAAATAAAATTCTTGTGATACAAGTTTTAAAAAAAAAATATCATGTGTACTATCGATGAAAATGCCAAATTCTAATTAAATATAATATTACTGGTTATTATAGCGTTTTTATTATTGAATGCATGTCTATTTTATTGTTTATTTAGTAATTTTGTTCTAAAACCTTGCACAATGTCGGAAGTAAATGCTGTACAAATGCCAGTATATAATAGATCCGATCCCATCTTGTGGTTTGTTATGTGCAAGAGTACATTCGCTTTAGCAACCCCAAAACCAATAACTGAGTCTTTAACCAAGTACAATTACATAGTAGCTCATCTCCCTCCCAACACCGCGTCTTTAGTTCGCGATGTCCTCATGCACCCAGATGCCACAAATAAAAAACGAACTCATAAATCGTTCAGGGGAATCGTCCCAGCAGGAGATTCAGAAACTTCTTTCGGGGAAGAATTAGGCTCTCGAAAACCTTCCGAACTACTGCGTAACATGAAACGGCGCGCAGAATCTTTGAATGTTGATGATAAACTGATGACGGAGTTATTTCTGCAGCGTTTGCCGTCTTCGGTTCAAACAATTTTAGCTGCTGTTTCTGACCTTACGTTAGACAAAGCCGCCGACATTGCGGACAGAATTTTCGAAGTCTCGCCATCTCCTATTGAAACTTTTTCTGTTTCAAAAGAGCAATCATTAGAATCTAAACTGTTTCGTGAAATTGAAAAATTAAATCAAAGAATTGATCGTCTTTCAATCTCTCGTGGTCGCTCTCCATACCGTCGGAACAAAAATTCCCGTGAAAGAAGCATTTCGAATAAGCGTGATTTTTCGATTTGCTGGTTTCACAGGCGCTTCGGAAAAAAATGTAGAGATGAAAAATGCATTAAACCATGCACATGGCAGGGAAACGAAGCCAGCAAAGAATAATGGCGACTTATTCTTTGCCCAAGGAATCACGTCGCCTGTTCATTCGAGACCGGACAACAAATATCTCCTTTCTGGTCGACACCGGTTCTGACGTGTCTTTAATTCCTGCTAATGCCTATCAAAAAAGAAATGCTTCACAACAAACCCTTTTTGCCGCGAATTCATCCTCAATTAATGTATATGGGCAGAAAACATTAACCTTAAATTTTAATTTACGAAGAGATTTTATGTGGACTTTTCTGATTGCAGATGTAAGTACACCAATTCTTGGTGCAGATTTCCTCCATTATTTTGAATTGGTGCCAGATCTCAGACACAAATGTCTTAGAGATACTAAAACAAAATTACAATCAGTAGGCCATTTAAAACATGCTAAATCTCCACTCTGTTCAAATTTCTATTTCTAAAGATACAATTTATCATAAACTTTTGAAAGAATTTCCCTCTATCACAAAATTGCCTAATCCAAATCAACCAGTGAAACATAACACTGTTCACCATATAATAACAAAAGGTCCTCCTGTGGTAGCAAAACCCCGAAGGTTGGCACCAGATCGCCTAAAAATTGCAAAAACAGAATTTCAAAACATGATGCATCTGGGACATTTACGACCTTCGAAAAGTAACTACGCTTCCCCACTTCATATGGTTCCTAAGAAAGGTACTTTAGATTGGAGACCTGTTGGCGATTATAGAGCGTTAAATTCTCAAACATTAAAAGATAAATACCCCATTCCTTGTATTGCTGATTTTACAGCTGAATTACATGGCTCAAAAGTTTTTAGTCGAATTGATCTAGTAAAAGCCTATCATCAAATTCCTATTCACCCAGATGATATACACAAAACGGCAATTTGCACTCCGTTTGGTTTATTTGAAAGTACACGAATGCAATTCGGATTGTGTAACGTTTCAACGTTTTATAGATGAAGTCACTCGTGGCTTACCTGGAATTTACGCTTTTGTCGATGACATTTTAATTGCATCTAAAAATCCCCAGGAACCATCAACAACATTTAAAAAACCTATTTTCAAAATTAGATGAATATGGTCTATGCATTAATGTATCTAAATGCATATTTGGTGCATCATCAATAGACTTTTTAGGCTTTAATCTGTCAGAAAATGGAATTAAACCTCTACCTGATAAAGTAAAATGTATTCTAGATTTTCCTAAACCAAACACATTAACACAATTGCGTAGATTTTTGGGCATGTTTAACTTTTATAGATGCTTTATACCAAAAGCCGCATATATACTTGCTCCCATTGTTCAGTTTCTAGAAGGACATACAAATCAAAAGAAATCTCATTCTAGTGTTCGCAAATCATCCGAACCATTAAAATGGAATGAAAACGAAGAACAAGCTTTTCTTGCAGCGAAAAACGCTATGGCAGAAGCTACCCTTTTAAGACATCCTATTCCAGGGGCTCAATTGAGCCTATGGGTGGACGCTTCAGATATTGCTATTGGAGGCACTTTATCCCAATTATCACAAGGGAAATGGGAACCAATAGCCTTTTTCTCCATGAAACTTAACAAAAGTCAGCAAAAGTGGTCGACTTATGACAGGGAACTATTTTCAATTTATTCGGCTATAAGAAAATTCAAGCATATGTTAGAAGGCAGAAACTTCACAATATACACTGACCAAAAGCTCCTAATTTATGCTTTTAAACAAAACCCAAATAAATGTTCTCCTCGACAACTACGCCACTTAGATTTAATTTCCCAATATTCTACGACATTCGGCATGTGCAAGGTTCAGAGAACATTGTTGCTGATGCTCTTTCCAGAATCGAAATTGATTCCATTACTAATTCTCCAAATTTAAATTTTAAAGAATTTGCATTAGCACAGAAAAATGATCCAGAAGTTCAAAAAATTCTGCAGAATAATGAATCATCTCTTAAATTAGAGCTAAAACCATGCCAAACCTCAGATTGCTATTTGCTTTGCGATATTTCAACAGGAGTTCCACGTCCTTTCGTCCCTGCATCGTTTCGAAGAACAATATTCAACCATCTTCATATAATCTTGCACATCCAGGGATAGTAGCTTCTACAAACTCATCTGCTCTCGCTACGCGTGGCCTGGCATGAAAAGCCAAATAAAGCAATGGGTCCGGTGTTGTGAATCGTGTCAAAAGTCGAAAATCCAAAGGCACAATAAAACACCTCTAGGAACGTTCTCTCTTCCTGACGCTAGATTCACTCACATTCACATAGATATTGTAGGTCCCTTGCCACCATCTGATGGTCATCGTTATCTTCTTACGATAATCGACCGCTTCTCCAGATGGCCAGAAGCAATCCCCATTCCAGACATGCAAGCAAAAACCATTTGCCGTGCAATTTTTGACACTTGGATCTCTCGTTTTGGTTGCCCATCTATAATCACCTCTGATCAAGGAACCCAGATGCGTTCATCAATGTATGCTGAATTTACTCGCATGCTGGGAACACAAAAGATCAAAACTACAACATATCATCCAATTTCAAATGGAATAGTGGAACGGTTCCATCGACATTTGAAATCAGCCATTAAAGCCCATGAGAATGACAGATGGTCCGAAATAGTCCCCATCATTCTTCTCGGCATTAGAACAGCAGTTAAAGAAGATCTGCAATCTTCTTGTGCTGAAATTGTTTATGGAACAAACCTACGTCTTCCTAGTGACATGATAGATATATCAAACATTCCTTTTTGTGATAATAATTTCATCACTAATCTTCGTCACAGAATGCAACAACTAAATCCTGTTGCAACATCTGCTCACTGCACTGATCGATTCTACATTCATCCTTCACTAAAATCATCATCTCATATCTTTTTGAGAATCGATCGTGTGCAACCACCTTTATGTCAACCGTATACTGGACCACATAAAGTTCTGTCCAGAACAGACAAAACTATCCCCATTGACGTTAATGGTCGAAAAACTAAAGTTTCTCTAGATCGCGTCAAACCCGCATATCATCTCTCAGAAACTGTGTGTGAAACTCCACCTTCAGTGAGCAAAAGTGTAAAAGATGATAAAATATCTACTAACAAAAAACCAATATATACCACAAAATCAGGAAGACATGTACATTTTCCAAAAAAACTAGCCACTTATGTTACATAATTTTTTTCTCCTTCTAGAAGAACTTTCAGTTGGAAATTTTTTTTTGTATTATATTTGTATATATCTTATTTACATGTTCTATTTTTTCTGTATATATATTATATTCAAATTGTTAATGTATTTCTACCAGTACGGATTCTCAAAAAGAAAAAAGGGGGAAGAAAGAAAATAATGTTTATAAAATTTAAAAAACTATGTCGTTCCCTTGGGCTGTTACCCTCAGTCACTGGGGGGATACTCTGTGGTAAACCCGACCATGGGTCCCTTACGGAATATGGCAACCCCTTAGAATAGTTTTGAGAATCTGGCCTGGCGGACGCAGAGCGATGTAAACACACGAAACCGATGTGTGGCGAGCACCGCAATAAATTAATATAGTATGAGAAATGTTGCCTCTTTTCACCATACGCTCGATTGAGCTGCAATTTAAAAACATGATTATTTTGGATGACAATACAGAAATTTATTATAATTAATAAAAATTGATTAAAGGTAATTATTTTAAGAATTATAAATACATCTATGTTGACATCATTTTTGGCGACATAGCGACCATTTGGTGACTTGAGTCCAAAATTGAAAAGGTTTTTTCTCACGTTTTAAAACATTCAGTTGAACTGAAAATTTCCATACACACAAAATTTGGATAGCACACAATGCAAATCTTTAATGATAATCAATAAAAATAAATTGCCACTTAATGTTGTGATTCTGTCATATGTATACACATATTTATATTAATTGTAGTTATTTGATAAAAAGTAACTAAAATAAATTTTGTCTTGCCTAAGAAGGAATTGACTTATATTTTTTTTATATTACTTGTTTTTGTTACTTTAAGATCATCTTCGACAATTTTACAAGCACTATACACAAAAATTTTAAACTGAACTGTCTTAGTAAAGAAACCTGCTAGTTTGATATCACGGGGCATCACGCTAAGTTGTTGTTTATGTTCGCCAAGATGGGCGATAACATAACAATATGGTTCCCTTGATATTTTTATCGTCTGGCGATGTGGTTGCCATGGAGATAACGTATATTAGAAATAATTTTTATTGGTTCTGTTCCCGCGGTAATCCTATTAATTTCAGACGATTTTATTTCGATTTCTTTTACAATTTAACCATTTTCATTGCAATCCCGAATCAAAATATATTTCAGTCTTCTGTTTAATTTAATGCTATTTTCGAATATGGATATTTCTAATATCATTGGTGAGAACTAGGATATTTTTTTAAAAAGAATGAGTGTTATATTTTTAATTATTTCTATATATCGTTTATTTTCACGTTATTTTACTTTTTAAAAATGTTTTTTTTTTTTCGTTTCTTGTTCGATAAAATTCGTTGAAGAAATTTGCAGTTTTTGAAACATAGCAAGCTTTCAGTACTTTTTAGTTGCTATTCATTATCAATTTTAATATATATTATGTAATTATTTTATTAATAATACAAAAATACAATAATTAGAATGTGTAGTAATCATAGAATATACGTTATTGGTAATAATTATTTTATAAATATTATTAAACATGTGTTATTTATTTACATTTATTATTTTGTTTTTTATAATTATGTTAAATAAGTATTCTTATATCTGTACGATTCTTATTATATTACAATAAGATGATTATTCTTTTTTATAAAATCTATTAAACTATATTACATGATTATTATTATATAAAATGATAAAAAGTAATACCATATGAATATCTAATAATTTACTATTTAGTATTATATGAATATTATATATAATAATTTCTATAACATTATATTACAAGATTATTGTATACTGCATAATGTTACTATTAGTAAATATAATTTTTAATAATATTGATATTAATTATTTATTGATCTTGGTTAGTCTCAATCTATTCCTAAATTCTTCATTTGCAATCGATTTTAATGTTTTTCTAAACAGTTCTTAAAAATTATTTTCCTGACGAGTCCTACCGCTAGGCCGCCATCTTGAATTTTATTCCAACGGCATGCGCTTCTTGGCGTGATTCTTTATCACGCCAAACAGCGTTTGGCGCCTTGCCCCGTGATATCAAACTAGTT
Organism: Trichonephila clavata; assembly: GCA_019973975.1. Taxonomy (NCBI): domain Eukaryota; kingdom Metazoa; phylum Arthropoda; class Arachnida; order Araneae; family Nephilidae; genus Trichonephila; species Trichonephila clavata. The sequence goes on from BMAO01026150.1 coordinate 23,678, forward strand.
CCTAAAATTCATTTTCATTATGGATAAACATTTAGTATTATTCAAAAACTTTCATATTAACTCAATCCAATATGCTAATTTCTATTTTACAAGTTTAACTTATATTTTGAAGCCATCTATTGTTTATAGATAAATTATACTTTTTTTTATAAATTATATGTAATTCAATAAGAAAAACACATTTAAAACTGAGAATAATTAAATTGAATTCCTAAAAATATTTGCACCTTTTCTGATGAAACATTCCCTTAATATTGTATAATAATTTTTAAAAAGTAGATCAACATGTTATAGGCACTTTACACAAAGACAAGTTTAAAAAGTATTAAATTTGTTATTAAAAATTGTAGATCTTCTGTACCCAGTGCTCAAAATGAGCTTAAACCAGCACTGTTTGAAACACAAAGTATTTATGTATAAAATAATGATACAAACTTCAGTAATAAAAATCACCACGTTTGTAAAAAAAAAAAATTTTCAGTTATAAATTGGGGCACAGTTTAGCAAGTTTGAGTTTTGTTGCACAGTTTAAAGTACTAAAATACAGTACTACAATATATTATCATGTAGTTAGGTACATCATGGGAAATATTCAGTTTTATCAGCAATACTTGAATTCAAAAGTCTAATTGCAGTATTAGCTGAGGATGATTTTTAGATGCATCATTTCAGTAGTGTTCCATCTCTTAGAAATATTGTTTCTCACATCAACCTGAGAATGTTTGGGCCAACAAGAAAAAATTAATGATAAAGCTTCCAAGTTATATAAACTATTTTTAAAACAAAAATTGAAAACATTCTTAATTAAGTAACTATGAGAACTCAAAACATAATCAAGCAGAAATGTTTTTAGTAATGAGAACTGAAATAATTAACCATTTCACACTGCAAAAGTTGATTTGGTTAAAAAATATTTTTAATTCAATTTAAGAGTGGAAAACTGCTTTAAAATGAAACTGAAACCAAAACCTAAGCTCTTCAAATATCTTTAAAACTAATTTATTATCAGATCTGAAATTTGGTGGCAAGCATCTCAATGATATGGGCCACAAGAAAATGTCAAAAAATTGTTTTTGAAATGTTTAGCCCATTGTGTGGCCTTAAAATAGTATGATTTGTACCAATACATTGTGAAGCCTTTAAATATATGTTATAAAATAATAACATTTAGCACTTTGATAGTCTTAATAATTATCACCTACAAATGTTTGAATTTTTTTTTAATAAATCATTGTCCCCATGAAAAAAACGAATCATACTAAAATATGGGATTAATTTTAGAAATTGTTCGAAATAGGCTAAATTATTTTCATGAAAATTTTTACATTTTGGAGCATACAAAATTTTTGTTAGCTAGTTTAAATTAGTAATTAAAATTATTTAACATGCATCATTTATTAACATTTAATTTTTAATATTACATGATTTTATACAAGTGAAAATTTTATTTTTTTAACTAAGAAATTCATTGCAATTTAAAAAATGCATTTTCATATTCTTTTGAAAGACTATCAGTGACATTGCTTCATTATGTACTTATGAAGAATATTTTTTCTAAGATGTATTCCAAAAGAGTTTTTTTTGGGGTCAGTTTCAATTTTTATTTGCATTAATATGGATATATAAAATTGAAACATTGTTATTGTATACTAATTTTTTAAACAACTGTTCTATAAAAATTCCCAATACATAGTAAGATCTTTCGAAATATATGATGAATCTATAATGAAATAACATATTTGCCAGCTTTGATTGTCTGACCTTGCTTAGTAATTATCATTTACAAATGTTTGAAATTTCTTTTAGAAATTTCTCTTTAGACTGTCTTTAAAGTTTAAAAAAGAAAATACTCTTTCACTATTAAGTTAAAGAAAGGAATCATGTTAATACATAATTTTTAGAAATAATGATTAAATGTTATTGGATTATTCCTTATTACAACCAAACAAATATTTCCATACAATTTTAAAAAATAAAAGAATGATTAACATTAAAAACTTTGATGTCCTAACAATAATACTGAAATGGATTTTCAAGAACAGCAAAAAGGAAACTTTATATGAATATTAGAAAATAAGTTAAATTCACAGGCTTTTTCGTAATTACAAGAAGTTTATATGTAAAAACAATATAATCAATGTCACAAATTTGGTAAGAAAAAATACCTTTGATTACAAAGAATGGATGAATGTATCCATCTGCTCTGAAACATGACACATTTTAGAATGTAAAAATAATATTGCTATGTAGGTCGGGGTTCCAGGATTTCAAAGAGCAAGTCAATTCTTCAGGTGCAATGAAAACTTGTGTTTTCATTTTTGTGTTATTGTGTAAGATGTTTAAAAACAATCCTTAGAAATGCCACAGTTATAAATCCCAGAAGGTCTTCACAGCACTCAGACACAACTAAGTGTCTAGAAATACAAATAAGTAATGTATTCAGGTACGGTTATACATTTACGTGGAATCTCTATTATCCAATCATCATAATAAGTTGATTAGCAGTCTCTCCTCCTATTCAACAGCCTAAGTATGAACTAATCGCTCTTGCTGACTTTATTCAAAACAATTTTTTGTTTCGGAGAGCCACTCCCTATTTACAGTCTGCATGAATTTTTCCGAGAAAAATTCGCGTACATCATGAATTTTGATATTAATAGATTTCTCCAATTTCCAGAAGCAATTTGTTCAATAGAGCGTTGCATAATTTTTTAATTACAATGTGGCTGGCACAAATAAAAAATAATTACTAAACCTAAAAGTATACAAAAATTCGAAAAGAGCCAAAGGATAGAAGTATAAACTAAACTTGAATCTAATACTATAAACTAAAACAATAAATAATACAAAAACTAAAACAGTAGAAAATATTAAAAAACCATTTAAAGTACTAAAAAGAATTTAAAGAATATAAAATAATAATGTTTGCAAATTTGAAAGTTAGCGCGCAACCACAAATGTCATACGATCAGCTATTATTTGTTTACATGATCGCACATTGTTAATCACGTGATTACGGTCACGATTGCAGCCCCCTCTAGTGATGAATCGACCCCATAGCACTCTTGAAGACAGTGCCGAATGCCTTATTTTTTTTCTTTGAATGTAAACTTAATATTGTATTAAAGTCATATTCCTATCAAAAAGTAGTAGCTATGGTAGTAATGATAAATTTTAGGATTGTAAGTCCGTGGTCGGTGTTGCATCAAAAAGCCGTGGACTCAAGTACTGGCCCCTCTAAAGCTCCATATTGAATAATTGAGACACATTAAATCTTTTAAGACTCAAAGTCCTCGCGTGGAATGAGGCGAGAATGAGTGGATATTTACGTCAAACTATTCAGCTATGCGAAGGATTTTAGCGACGGATATCGTACTTTTTATGCCATGGTCAGGTGATGAGGACGACTCTTGAACTGGCACCCTGTAATATGTTTATGTAATCTGGCATCACTTAATTTTGTTTTCTATATTGGCAACACCAGGATGAGACATTCTGTAAAGAACTATCATGTAACCTCACTTCCCCTAAGTCATTAAAAGCTTAATTCCGTCAATTCAACTGTCATTGTCTTATTTATAGTACATACACCTTCTCCTAACTCTCATACCAATAGGAGAATGTTTGAGACTCGACAGGTTTAACGAGCATCAATCTCTTTCCCAAGGAGGATCTTCAGAAGCACCAGGTTCAAACTCATGACATGCCGGTCACAAGCTCGTGACCTTGACCACTTGGCCACAGCTGTCATTGGCATGATGGCTTGGTACCTTCTGCCATGAAAGCACATAGCTTACCGCTGGGCTAAGAAGATCCACTTAGTCCGGAGACTGTTACTGGCTTATATAGATATCACCACCACAACTTCATTTACCCGTTGAAGATTTTCAACTGCTAAATCTTACTTTCTACTCCTTAAAGTTTGTCGCAAAAAGCATATCCTTGCAAAGTATTGGTTTGCAGAAATCAGGTGCGAAATGATACAAGCGAAAAAAAACTCTTTTTGTTTAGTATACACTGTTTTGTATGTTATGTGCTGTGGTTTGGGGGACAAAAAGGTTGTGAGTTGCCTTGACTTGATCTTCATCAACATTTAAGAAAGAGAAAACATTTCAAGTTTTGAATTACTATTTTTTTTTTTACCTTAATTTCCTCCTTCTTCTGAACAAGCTCATTTTTTCTTCTACTTTAGTTTATTCTCCATGAATTCCGTAAGAAAACCCTTTTCTTTTACTAATTAACATTTTCGAAGACTTCAAACTGGATAATTCAAGTTTTAATTGCAAAGACGTACATGATATCCAAGGTTCATAAGCCGTAACCTGCACCAAGTGTTGCAATACCCAGGCTACTCCTAGCCACATTCTTGATTGCCTGGGACTAGAAAAAAAAGAGACATTAATTCTTCGCCGATGCTCGTCTTGGACATTTTACGAGTGAGCAAGATCATCGAGATCTTATTTAACTCTGCTAAATATTGGAGATTAGCAATAACAACAGTTTCATAAATTCCATTATAAAACTCAAAACCTTAAATGTTTTAGATACAGTGAGTAATAAGGAACTAATATTGAGATATATTAATAGGGTTATGTTTTAAACCATGTTTGTCTAAAGAGTGGACCAAAAACCTTTAAAATGCGGCCCAAACGAAAATTATGAAAATATTTAAATTTACACATTTTATTTTTAAAAAAATTAATATTTGAAATATGTTTCGTGTACAATTGATTTGTTGACTTTTATTTCGGAATAAAAATTTTAATAAGAACATATTAGTATGCCGTGAAAATTTAAGGCAGAAAGTTCAGAAAAGGGGCCGTTGAACTGTGCAATTTAAACGATGATGTGAAAAGGTTTTTCTTATATATGAAAATTTTATAAGCTATCATTACAGATGGAGGCCCTGCCATGGTTGGTAAAAATGGGGTACTGGTTAAAATGGTTAATAGTGAAGCCGTTGCTGCCGGCAATACGATCTTGATGCATATCATTGTATTGTACATCAGGGCAATTTATGTGGGAAAATTTTTAAAAATGGGAAGCATATTAAGCGTTGTTGGTAAAAAAAAAACAATTAACTTTATAAGAGCAAAAGGACGTAATCATAGATGCTTTCAAGAGTTTCTGAAGGTAATGGGCACTGAATTTCCAGATGTTATTTATTATACAGAAGTAAGATGCTCAGTAAGGGGAAAATGCTCAAAAGATTTTACGATTTGAGAACTGAAATACAACTATTTATGGAAACAAAAGGGAAACCTGTGACTGAATTTGAAGTCGAAGATTGGGTTTTAGAATTAGCTTTTTTAGTAGACTTAACAGAGCATTTGAATGATTTAAATTTTAGGCTTCAAGGAAAAAATCAATTTATTAATAACATGTTCAGAACAATAACAGCGTTCTAAAGAAAGTTAAACTTTTGGCACAATCAAATAAAAGTAAAAGATTTGACACATTTCATTACTTTGGCTGCACGCGAAACAATAAATTGCACAAAATGTGTAAAATATGCTGCATTAATTTTGATTTAATTCAAAAGTTTGAAAGAAGATCTCAAGTTTTTCGAAAAAATGAAGAGTATTTCAGCATATTTTCTACCCCATTTTCTCTAAAAATAAATAAATTACCAAATCTTCAAATGGAATGCATTGAACTGCAAAGTGACATACAACTGAAAGGAAAATTTGGGAAAGTTTCTTTATACTGGAGTTTTATAAAGTTTACCTACCCCGCGATAAATATCCTCATTTTCACAGTCATGCTGTATTAATGTCTTCAACTTTTGGTAGTATCTATATTTGTGAACAATTATTTTCAAGAATGAAGCATACAAAAAACAAAAATAGAACAAAGATCACTGACAAACATCTTGAAAACGCACTAGAATTGCAATTTCGTCTATTGAACCTGATATCGATTTGCTTGTTCAAAACAAAAGCAAATTCATCCATCTCATTTTTTCCCTTAAGAACATTTATAAACCTCGTTCACCACACAATGTATCTCCGGGGGCTTACAACAAAAAGAAGGAAAGATTACGACACAAACATCCAGGCATTCTCCGGGATTCGGACCAAGTCCTTACGGCACCGCTGTCAGCGTCACTAACCACTATACCGGATGGGCAGCACCCATCTCATTAACTTGATTTTTTTCCATCTTTATGAAATCCAAACTAAATGTAAATCAAACTTTCACAAATTTAAAATAAATATGTACCTATTCATGTCTAATTTAAAATAAAGACATTTATAATTAAAAAAGTTATAATTTATTTTATTAAAATTACATAAAGTTTATTTTTATTTAAATTTGTTAAAAAAAATATCGTATGTGCGGTCCAGACAAAAATTTTTTTGCAATGCGGTCCAAAACCGGTCATAGTTTAGACACCCATGTTTTAAACAGTTCTTTTGAAAATGATCACTACCCCGTTACTGCAGGACTCTCATTATTCGAGCCTAAGAAGAGCATTTCCAAAAAAACTGATTGGCAACTGTACTGACTGAATTAAGTCAATCAATATTTAATGATGATACAAATATTACTGCTGGTCTTATTGATACAACTTCTTCATAAGCTCTACAGCAGGGGTTTCAAACTCAAAAGCTAACTCGAGCCAAACAAACAAGATTTAACTTTAAGCGGGCAGCCAAACAAATAGTCAAAGAAACGTAGGTTTATTTCGAATAATACATTTTTATAAACATATATCAAAGAACAAAAACAATTTAATGTTTATATCCTGACACTTGAAATGTTCCCTACGGACCACATGAGGCCCGCAGGCCGCAAGTGTTACATCCCTTCTCTGCAGCCTTTTGCAGACCAAGGCTGACTCACTGATCTTCCTCCAGTTGACCCTATCAGTCACAACGGCCTTCATAGATTTATTCCCATTAGTTTGAGGTTCTTTTCAACATCCTCTAATCATCGTGTAGGTGGTCGTCCCCTACGCCTAGTCCCTTCAATTTTCGAAAAAGTTACTTTTTTGGTAGGAAAAGCATCGGCATATCTGTACAGATGGCCCAGCCACCTAATACGTGATGCTTTTATAGTTCTCACAATGTCAATCCCGCCATATTTGCCATATTTCCTGTAAATTTTATAATTGTGTAAGGAATTCTCTCTTCTCACATTGTTCTCTAAACAGGTCTACTGATTTCCTTTTCAAAAATGAGTAACTTTTCTTTCTGCTTTATTGAGAGTTCAACATTCACTTCCATACAGAATAATAGGCCTGATTAAAGTTTTACATATGCTCAACTTAGTGTTTATAGAAATAAACTTAGACTTGAATAGATATCTGAAGCCATGAAAACTTCTATTAGCCAAATAAATTATATTGTTTATTTCAATTTTTAGACCGTTGTTACTTGAGATCAGAGTTCCTAAGTAAGTAAATTGTTTTACAGTTTCAAAAGTAGTTATAGTACAAATATGGAGAATTATTAGTTGAAATTAAAAACTTTGTTGTTTGTCCGCAGTAAAAACAAGTTCCATATCTTTTGCCGCACTCTCAAGCGCTACAAAAGCGTTGATAATAGAGCTTTTTGATCTTCCGATTATATCTATATGATCGTCAAAGGCAAGAAGTTGAACAGTTCTTTGCAAAATAGTACAGCCTGATTTTAAGCCAGAGTCTCTAATGGCTTTTTCCGAAGCTATGTTAAACATGCAAGAAAGGAAGTCTCCCTATCGAAGGCCTTTTTCAGTAAAAAATGTACTCAGAAACATAAAATTTTTATTCTTCAAGAATCTCTTTTCAGAGTCATTATAATGAGACTGACAAACTTCTTTGGTAAATTATACTCAAACAAAGCTTCCAAAATTTTTCTCATTAGACGCTATCATAGGCAGTTTTAAAGCCAATAAAAACGTGGTAGGTGTCAATTGTTTCGGTGTTCATCAAAGGGATAAAATGATCAGAGTAATTACATTGGTTCAATCTCATTTCAGTAAATCAACGACAAAGCACTCATACACCCAATAAAAGGTTAATTTAAATTTAATAACAAGCAGAATGCACCTGCACTCGTTCACGTACGGAAGATCTCTGATCGTAACAAAGGATGTTTTCACAAGAAGCGAGCGCCCTCTATATTGAGTGGTTTCTACAATCGATATCATATTCTTTATTTTTCTCCAAAATCTTCTTACTAGTTTGTATTTGATTGGTTGTTGTTTTTCCTCTCTGGAATCCGCACTGGTAGTTTCCAATGAAATACAATACCTAGGACTATAAAAAAAATACCAGAGAAATCAAAGTACTGAAATAAATCATTACCGCCTTGGTGGAATATAGTAAGTATAGTAATTTGTACAGCCTTAATAAATATTTTTGAAAGAAGGCTATTCATTGTATTTATTCTCAACTCTGAATCAAATGCAAAACAATATGCAAGCAAACTTAGATTTCACATTGAAAAGTGGCCCTGGTAGCCTAGTGGCCATGGTAGCGGGCTCATGAGTTCAAACTCTAGTGCCACTGAAGACACACCATGTAGAGGGACTGATGCTTATTAAATCTGTCTACGCTCAATGTCCTCCCATTGTCGTGATGTGGAAGTATAGAGAGAGGAGTGCTAACTCAGGTGTCCTCGTCATTTGACCATGGCTCGAAATTACAAAGTCCGTCGCAAGCGGCCCTTTATTTTATAGTGTGACGTTAATAAACACTCACGGGGCAACAAAAACACATGGAGGACATTAAAAAAAAATTCTAATAATAAAATTTCGAATTAATTTTATACATTTTTTAAGATAAAGAGAGATTTATTACTCCAAACCTCAGATTCAAGACAATACTTTGGCAATTTTTTTCCCTTCTGCCTTCAATAACTGTCTTTATGAACCACTTAATCTGGATTTTTCAAAAAGGACGATGCTTTTTTCAGTAAACCATTTCATGTCTCTGAAATAAATAGCCTATTCAATCACTCAAAAATGCTTCCCCAAGTGTAGATCAGATTCCAGAAAGTTTTCAAAACGTTGAATAGTAGCAAAAAAAGTATTATTCTAAATTATTTTCAACATTTATTTAACATTGCAATATTTCCAAATGATTGAAGACATTCCATTATTTTTCCTAGCTCAAAATCCTGAAAAAATAAAGCAAAAATCTCTTCATACAAACTAATAACAACTTCATTTTTTTTCTAAAATTTTTGAAAGAATTTTAGTTGACTGCATTTCTTATTTTTATGACTGTATAAAATGAAAACTTCATTCTCATTATTATGGTTTTGCTCAGTTTAAGGACAGCAGAACTGCAACTTATTTTATTCATCAAGCTATAATAAAAGTTAAGAGATTTTTTTCTTTTTTTGTACAAACTAATTTGGAAATAAAAAGCTCCTATGATTCTCTGTTTATGCAGACGGCCTTATTTATAAATGTCTTCCATAGGATATTACAGGAAAAATAACACTCTAGATCAGGGGTACTTAACCTTTTTTTCTGCCAGAACGCATACATATGTTAATTCTTTTACGCAACCCGCATACATATGTTGGCTATTTCACGCGGGCCACAACATGAGGATTAATGAAGGGGGAGTGAGAAATGCCTTAAGACCAAGATAACATAGAAAATTTAAAATGTGGAAATTGATCAAAATATTAAAACTACTATTTTGTTTTTTTTAATATTATTTTTTGTATTTTTTATTTCTGTCACTGAATTTTTCTAAATAGGAAGCATTTAAGAATCACTCTTTCACAATTTCTGCATCAGTAAACTGTTCCATATTATTACCAATGATATAACAATTTTCATAGGGTTCCTGTGTTATCGCTGTGACATTACCAATCACAAAATACTTTTTTGCTGTTGTAAAGATTATTCATGGAAGCCTATTTATCATCTCTTGGAAGAGATCTTCGAGGAAAAGTGTCATTGTACGATTCCTGTTTATTAAATACACTTTCGTGACAAATCAAATAATTACTGAACCATACTTGTTTTTTCACTACAAAATAGTCGACTTCCCAATCCTCTTTAAACAATCTATTTTCTTCGAATATTTTTCGCTGGCAAAATATGAAAGATAGTTAAGAATTAGTTCCATTCATAAAATGGTCACTACTCCATTGTTGTCTATTATCACTAATCAGAAGGGGAAAAAATATATCAATTCGCACCTATACGACATCGACGAAGAAATTGATGTATTTAATTTTTTAACAAAGAATTCCCCACAAAATTTTTATAAATAAATGAGTTTGTGAGAGAGATGGACCATGATCGGGCCACATAAAAAAGCCCGGTAGGCCGCAGGTTGAGTATCACAGCTCTAGACCCATAATGATGTACAACTTTAATGCTTAACCCTGAGAGCAATCTCAAATCCTAATTCTTAATCTTATTTCATTATTCAAAATGATTTAAGTCGGAGCTCCTTATAACAGTCCTTCTCGATCCACGATAGCACGGTACAGCTCCAAAGATATTACGTCCACAACTTCCGGGAGATTCTAAGATGAATACAGAAGAAATGGTTTTTGTGCGATCCTTTTTTATGAGGTTTTATTTTTGTGCGAGCTTTTTTTATGCGATATATGAATTTCAACAGCTTTGGTTCTACTGTAATGTTTTCCATCAATGCACCAGTGACGAGGGAAAATGTAAGGACCCTTTCCTACAAATTCAGGTTTTGCCTTAAATATTTTATAAATTGGATAAATACGTACTTGGTGTTAGTCAGGCTTTGAGCCCCTAGAGTCCTGTGTCCGCCCTCAAGGAGGGGTTGAACGTTACGCCAGTGCAGTTTACATACATACACTTCAAGACGCTCTGTTCATTTGTTATAAACTGTCTCCTAGGGTTTATAGCCCCTGGATCCAGAGATCCCAGTGGTTTTTTCAAATCCGGAATTAAAATAACTAATCCCAAGATTTAATTTTTGTCTGAATTACAATTTGAGATTTTTTTCAAAGTATTGTGAATCTGGTATTTCATTTGATATATCTTATTATTTTTATTTTTTTGTACTGTGTACGTTTAATGTCAGTTTTTGTCAGTTTTCTTACGTGTTGAACCTTGAAGGGTTCGAGGCGGGTGTCTATGTTAAACCGTGAAATTTGATATGTTTTCTCTTATTTTCTTCTGTAACTTTCTCCCCATCGCGAGTGGGGTCAGAAAATGGACATTTCTCTCACCCTCAGGATGTCCGGTGTCAGCTAACTTTGACAGAGGCAATTAGAATTTTTGGAAGATATCTAGTAGGGTTTTCAGCCCCGAGATACCGGTGTTTTTTCAAATCCTGAAATCTCGAGATTAAAATAACTAATCCCGGGATTTAATTTTTGTCTGAATTATATTTTTTAAAAAAAACTTTTCTCATAAAAATTTTCTAAGAATTTAATTCTTCAAAAATTTATATTTTGTTTATGAAATATGTACGTAGAATTTTTTGTGTGCAATTATAAGTGCCATAGGTAAAAAAATATGCACAGCTCTCATTTCTCGTACGTGAGAACATCGCACAGATCTAAGTGGCTCACTGCAATGCTTACACAATAAACTAAGCAATATCTCAAGAATAGATTTTGTCACAGTTCCTTCTTCAATTAAATGCCGTTAACAAACAGTGGACCTGCTTGTAAGACTTGAGATACCTCAAATCCCATTGCATTGCTAACAGCTCATGCAACTGGACCGGATCAATTTATATACAAAAACTATTAAGTGTAGCAGAACTAAATAAAATTATCAAAGAGGTATATCCATCAATTCAGTCTATTAGATTTGAGACACTGTCATCACAAATTTAAAAAGAAAGGTCTCTTTGTTGAAAATGCAGGGAGACGTGGTGACTACCTGAAAAGAACATACTAATATTTAGCGACGATAATACCTACTAGTACAGAATCCGAAAGTGCATTTTCTCCGGCAGGACAATGTGTAACAAAAATAAGAAACCGTTTCAAGGATGAAACGCTGAAGGAGCTGTGTTTTTATAAGCTTATTTACAGAAACACAAAAAATGAAGAAATGCTTTTTTTTTAAATTTCATTTGGTACTATTTTTATTTGTTTTTATGATAAACTAATTTTTTTATTTGTTTCATTAAAATAATAATAAATCAATTTTTAATTATATTTTCAGTTTTATTATATAATTTCAACTATGCTAATATGTAAGTATTTTTAATAAATAGTCCAATCCTAATCCCGGGACCAATCCCGGGATTGAAAATATGACACGGGATTGCAAACCCTATTGTCTCCGGACAGTGCACGTTCAGTTGCTTTCTCTCAACGTGCCAACAGCCCAAGCTTGATTGAACACGATACTTTCAATGACAGTGACATTATCAATAATTTGATAGATTATGAAGACAGACCAGAAGTCCCGGATTCTTTGAGAGCAGATAAAATTTATGCAGGGATACAGCTTTCTAACAAATTTTAGAAAAGTATTTTCTTATAATAGATACCAATTCAAAAAGGAGTATGGAATTTCAAACTGAACTTCGATCACGCATATCTGGTTATCGTGACATTTACAAGCAACTGACCAACCAACCTTCGTCGTAAAAGTTATCTCTTACTTTATGGTGCCAAAAAATAAATCAATCGAAATTGTATCTTCAAGTGACGAAAGTGATTTTGAAATTATTCATCACAGGAAGATGAGCGCTTTGGATTACGATGAGTAGCAATGAATTATGTATGTGCATTTTGAAAACTTCTCCTTGTATACCAGGATAAACTAATTATTTTTAAAATGTTTCCATATTTAATTTAATCATTTATTTTGTTATAGGAACACTTTCTCATAACTTTTGTAAATAATTGACGTATTTCTTAAATGTGACTTTTTTTTATCCGGTTCCTCTCCACCTCATAAGAAAAATTCTTTAGTATTTCAACGAAGTTGTTTGTTATATTTAAGAATTTACGAAATTTTCGAAACATTTTTTGTTTGTTTATTTTTATGGGGTCCATATCTACCGCACAAAAACAGGTTTTACTCTATTAATTTCATGCCACACGACTTCTAGACACAATTCACTTTCCATTATTCCTAGATTCCATGATTAACCTTACACACCCAAACGTCAGGGTTTAAATAGTATTACATTAGCATAAAATCAAGTCATCTCTACGGAAAGTGGTTTTTAAACCAAAATCACCGTTAAAGAACAGTTTCCCCAAAATAATTAATTGAAGAACAATAAATATAACTCATTTCAACTCTATTTTGTAATATTAAAAAAAATTTATTATAGCACAATAAAAGAATATTAAAATATTTTTTTCTTAATACGCATTACCTACTGGACTACGAATATTCTATTGTTTACTATCCATGGTTCTGTGAAATAATTTTTTACTCATTTGTATTATATATTTTAATACTAAATCGTTTTCTAGTGGAAAAAGCACTTTTTTATATTTGTGTGAAAATAAAAGCTGTGATGAAGGAGAGGGAACAACTTAACGTCATATCAAAAGATTCGGCTTTAAAATCTAAATTTCAGCAAGACCGTTCTTAAATTTTAGGTTGCAAAGTCATACAAAATACATAAGATTTCTCACACAGCTATAAACATTTTAAAGAAATTCATTACAACGCATTTAAATGAAAAATATTTCACAACGTAAGTGGCTACAAAAACAAAGTCTAAAAACTAATGAAATGGGACTGCAGATAACTTCAACAGACCTAGACTTCAACAGTTTGTGTAAAAAAATGGAATCATATATGCCACTTACTAATACAGTGATGAATGGGTAGGTGACACTTGGATCACAAAATAACATTATATACTAAGTAAATTACATTAACATTTTTTAATAAAAAATATACTTTTTTTAAAAATTGTCTTTACATAAAGTGCCTAAAGCATGTTTTGTGAGTGATTTTATTATTTTTTTATTTTAAGATATATTCTTCTAAGTGTGTGTGTGTAGAAGCGGGTTCCTTGCAAATGTCTAACAGTTCCAAGGGTCCCATGAATCGAAAAAAATTTGAAGACCACTGATTTAGTAGATTCAAACAGTAATATATCGATATTAACACATAGTTTTTCTGTACTATCTGCGCTCGAAAACTATGGTATAAAATCGCCAGGTACTTACATATTAACGTCACCGCATCAAAATTTGCATTACGCGAACCGCGCAAAGTTTCACCAAAATCTGTTTTTTCTCCTTCCAAATAAAACACGCAAGATTCTGTTATTATTGTTATTCTCTTCTGCTGTGTTATGATTATCATGGCGCGATTCACATGGCGCAAATTGGGCTGTGGTGACATAAACACATAAATGCCAATCTCCAAAACAAAAAAAAAATAGCTCATTCGGCTAACCAGCAAAAGTTTTGTTTAGACTCATTTTTTCAAACAGTTGATGTTACTTTAGATTCTGGAACGTTTAAACATCTCTTGGAATGAACAGGCGGGCACACTTGCAAAATCATTCACATCTAATGTTTGTATCAACAAGATTTCTCCTGAAGACATAAAAAAAGATTATTTTTCGGACCATAAAAATGGAAAAAAACATGAAACATTTTAATTCCAGCCAATATTTAGAAAAAAGTAGAGAACATTCCGACTGTAGACAATATTTTTAACAGGACAAAAATAGAAGAGAGGAAATTTTGGGGGCATTCGGATCATCCCCAAAATGATCATAACACCATAACTTAAACAAAACATTCAATTGGATAGAAAAACTCAAAATGTAGCACCTCCAAAAGCTTAAATAATTGGAATTCGCTTTGGAATACCCTTAAAATAGATGCACATAACAAAATCACATTTAGAGGACTTTTAGCCAAGGTAATAGTAAATAAATATTTAAAGCACACATTTATACAGAAGATGAAATTCTTTGGTATTTATTGATCTAGAACTGTTTTTCTTTTTTCACTTTTAGTTTTTGTTGATATATATGCTTTATAATTTCCTATCCAATCATTTAATCAACTCCTTGTTCAGAAAAAATTTACAGCTTGTTTGCATAAGTAACATTATGAGAGTCATTTTTCTTAGATTTTTTTCAAGAGGGATAATAGCCTGTGTTGTTCTAAATCCCTTTATATCGTTCAACCAATTAATATATTTTCTTGATATTATTATTGTATGTGTGTGTGTTCAGCAACAATTTGACCGATTTCAAATCCAATTTTTCAAGTTTTTTTTACTTACAGATTTAGATAAAATATTTCATTATATCAATAAAATTATTTCATGTGTTTCATTTTTTGCAAAGCAATGAGTTATCGAAGCGAAAGTAAATATCACGTATTTTAATGTATAACCTTATAACGTAACATTAATCTAATGTATAATCCTATAATGTATTTTACTAACATAAGACACAAATATCACCTATGAATAATTTTAGTTTTTTTCTAATTCTAAGAAAAATAATTGCTTAATTCAAAATTATTAATAATCAATTTTCATTATAACTATTATTAAATTTTTAAATTAAAAAAAGTAATAAAATATTTAGAACCTCCCTACAACTCGCAGAATCTGCATTATCTTACCAAAGAGTGGCCATTTTGTTTCATTTGAAATGTGTTTCCTTAACTGGAAAATTTTTGAAAGTTAATTTAATATGTTATGTGAGATGTATCCAAATAAACCGTTAAAAATATTAAAAAAAATATTTGTAAAGAAAAATTGTAATTGCTTGGAGAAATAAGTTGAAATTTAAATTATACAGAATTTTTTGCTTCATTATAAATATATCTTTCCCCCTACGACAGGAGGTAAAAACATGAATATCGGGGAGAGGGGGAAGGGATTTTTTTCTGAGAGCTCAATATTATCGTAAAAGAAATTTCCTCTCTTAATATTCAATTTTAATTCCATATTTCATCTTTAACAATGAAGCTAAATTTTTTCTTCACTCTTAATTAATTAAAAAATTATTTGTCACATTCTTCGGGAAAAAAAGTACTTTGTTGAATTTTGTTTAGTTTCATTTATTCACAGTTGATATATTCTAGCATAAATTTTTTCATGCTGTATTTTTTAGTATTGAAAATTAATCACTAAATAATATTTAAATTGGCTGCATTTTTGCAACTAAGGAATTTGCAGACACAAGTCCCCAAAAATGGGAGCTACTTCATTGGTGACCCCATCTAGTGGCGGCCTCTACTACCAAATTGGGACGCTTGAATTTTATTCAATTCAAACTCTCATCAGATGCTAAATATTGCCGTGATTTAATTTTGCCGAGAGTACCAAATCCAAATTGATACTCAAGGGATCTTTTACATGCGATATAAATCATATGACATGCGTGCCTGCGATTTTCGCATCTAGATAATCTATCGATTCTAGCCTTACCTTAGGATTATTAGGAACCTACAACCTTAGGATCATGAGACGGAGGTACGTTACCTCACAGCCACTGAGCCAACTTTATCTATAAAGATGTAGTTGTGTAACACACACGCGCGCGCGCACACACACACATCTATATATATCAAGGAGAAAAGCGACTCACGAACTGACTGACTCATCACGATATCTCCGGAATTATTCAATCTACAGACTTGAAATTTGATAGGCATGTTCCTTTCATGAAGTAGAGATCCGTTAAGAACGTATTTTTTGCGAAATTCGAACCACAAGGGCATTACGGGGGGTTAGAGGAGTTTTAAATAAATATTTCTATTTTTAAACTATTAGACGCACTCTCTTTAAATTTGATAAATAGATTCCTTTCATAGAGTATAGACCAGCTACAAAATGGGTTTTGTGAATATAGTGCCCCAAGTGGTGTTGCGGAGGATTAAGGGGCGTAATAAATAAATATTTCCGTTTTTAAAGTATTAGATCTACCTGCTTGAAAATTGGTAGGCATGTTTCCTTCGTGGAATAGAGTTCCTCTAACAAAGAGTAAAATGAAAATCGACCCCTAACGAGGGTTGCGATGGGTCAAGGGGAGTTATAGAAAAAAATTCCTGCGTTTGAATTGTTAGACCCACATACTTGAAATTTGTTAAGCATGTTTCTTTTGTTGAATAGGGAAACACTAAGAAAAGTATTTTACGGAAATCAACTCCTGGGAGGAGCGGGGCTTACATGTTTGGCTTGCATGTTTATTCTGTGGAGTAGAGATCCACCGAAAATTGGTTTTGCGGAAATCTACTTGGTTATAGGGTTTTTACGAAAGTGCAAACATCATTCTATACCAGGGATAGCGAACCTTTTTGAAACGTGGGTCAAATTTTGTTCATATTTTTTTAATACTAGCTCGTAGGTCACTAATGCCCATTTACATAAGAATTAAGTTTAAAAATTTTTAACTAAGTATTTTTAAAACTAAGCATCTTTAAAATTCAATTGGCTTAACCAGTAAAAATAAGCGAGGATTGACGATTTAAAATTATTTAGTAGGGCTAAAAGTTCTTAAGTGTTTGGTGCAAATGGCAATGGTGTTTGAATGAACAAGGAGTAACGAATATTACATTCTATATATATATTGGGAAGTATTATTCATTAGTGCATATATATATATATAAAATATTATTCGGGCTCCAAGTGCCATCTTCCCTTGCATATTTTCTGGCAGAGATATTTATATATATATATATGCCTGCCTTTTTTGATAAAATGGCACAGTCTAGCTCTGTTAAAGTTGTATGCAGTCATTTTCTATATTCTATCAAATTATTTGAAAGAGTCAAAAGTGAAGGAATTTTTACTGGGATAAATAACATATCTGTTTTTAGAAATACTTAAGATGCTTTTATAATTGAAGGGGGGGATTATTGTTGCAATTTTATTGCAGATATTTCCTAATGATAATATTTTGGCGAAATATACATTTGTTATAAATAAGGAATTAATGATTGGGGTAAATTATTATTCGAAAGTTATTTAAAATTACCAATTAAAGAATGGATAATTATAAGACATTAAAGCTAAGATATTTTTATCAAACGTGGTTACTGCGGTGAATCCCAACAATTTATTTACTGAAAGATAATATGAGCATATTTTTATTGATAAAATGAACAAAAAATTATTCAGTAATTCATTCGCAAACGATATCCGAAGACAAAGTAAAGCGATTCTAATGCAATAAAAACGTCAGGTTCTCTCTCTCTTAAGCGAAAACGGTGGGCGAAAGCAGAGTAATGATTTGTAGACACAATAAATACATCAGCTTTCTAAATGAAGACGATGTCTGTAGACAAAATAAAGCTATGTGCCAGTATCCAGAGCAAGGACAGTTTTCTGATATAGGGTAAAGTTGTGCGTCAGTATCTGTAATGAATGATGGTGTCCAAAGACAGGGTAAAGGTATACGGCTGCAATAGAAACGTGAGCTTCACAAGCGAGGACAGTTTCCAAGACAGGGTAATGCTAAGAGTCAGCCTCTTAAATGAAAGTAATCTCCAAAGACAGGATAATGCTATGAGTCAGCATCCTAAATGAGGACGGTCTCTAAAAGACAGAGAGTTAAATGCTAATGAGTCAGCAATCCTAAATGAGGACGGTCTCAAAAGAAACGAGTAAAGCTATGAGTCAGCATCCTAAATGAGGATGGTCTCCAAAGACGGGGTAAAAGTAAATGGACACAATAAAATCGTGAGCTTCCAAAGTGACGACGGTTTCCTAAGACAAGGTAAAGCTATATTAATATAATGAAAACGTCAGATTCTACCATTTTTACTCAGATAGGCTTTAATGATATAATCGATTTGCTATCGTAAAGTACTTGTGTGTTTGAACTTGTTTTTAGTTATTTTTAGACAGTTTTAAATGGAAAAAAAAGCCTTTGATGTATCTTAGTAGTGGTATATTTTATTATTTCATCAACATATTTTTAAATAAAAGTAATTGAGCTATTGAAGGCTGTATAAGTCGTTAACTTTTTCTAATTAAACAGGAGCAAAATATTTAATCCGTACAATCAGAAGTCATTTCAATTCTTCAAGCACTTAAGGTTCCATGCCATACTCGAGACAGTAATATACTGAAATCTAGTCTTCGCTCTTTTGGTCAATTTCATTTTTTTAAGGGATTGAATTTGTTTTTTCGTACCTTAGTTAAGATTTTACTGATTTCGCCCTGTGGGGAATGTAATAAATCTGGTAAGGACTCAACAACTTTTTCTCAAAAAAGTAATAAATTGCATGGGGAATTCCAACTCTGTCATGCAGATTTCTTTTTTTAATGGTAGTTAAATAGCTAATTTCTGCTGTTTTATTTTTAATAAATGATTTCCTAATTTTTTACACTTTCCATAATGAAGTCGCTTCTTTCAGCCTCAAATGATTTATTTATTTATTTTTAATTTTTTACTGCTTTGGCTTATTTTAATTTCTTTTTCTACAATAATTTTGAAAAATTCTTCATATTCAATTTTTTTTTTCATTTTTCTGCGTTGTTTTACTTGGAAAATAAAGGGAATTTCTTGTTATTCCACTTTTTAAATCATTTTAAATTATTGTAGTTCTATAGTTCTCAGTTGTTTCATCACGTTCAGTAATACTTCTTATTCTTCATATTCGCGAGGTGCGAGGTGGCCATCTTGAATAAAGTCTACATTCCATCTATAGCCTGTTTGGCGCGATTTTAATCACGCCTAAGGCTATAGCAAAATAAAAAAATAAAAAATAGCGTAGATTTAGAAGAATTAAATATTGCATTTAAAAAAAAACGTGTGCACTTGAAATAAACGAAAGATCTAATAGCTACAATATTTAGATAACCAGAACACGGTAGTTGCGTTCGAAATCGTAGCAAAAGAGTTTTACTTACGTAGACGCCACCCTATGAATACGAATAAGTGCGAATCTATATGTTGTTTTACAGTTCCGTTACGTTTCTTATTCCGCTAAGCTCCATAGTCTTTCGGATCCATACGTATTAGACCATATTTTTGGTAACACTTCACTGCGTTCACTTTCGAAGAAAATAAGTTCCCAATTTTAATAATTTTTCGCAACAGAATAAGAGAAGAATAAAATAAAAGAATTAACCAATTAAAATAATATTATCTTCGATCTAGGTTATTGTGCTTGAACATGTGCGAGAAAAGTACAAACTATAAAAGAAGAGTAAATTTCGAGCATGCGCTAGCAAAATTAGTGCGTTTGAACTAGAATGGGCGAAGCGTAGGAATGGGTAGCGTTGACGTCCTTTATTGGTGGCAGATCGTGCCAATTGGCGACATTATTCGATTCGATATTATAATACTTTATAGGTATTGTACTATCCATACATAATATGTATCTCAATCATCACCATAGATATTTATCAATTTATTAATACATTTGTTGGTTTTTTGCATCAACATTACAATTATTTTTGAGGAAAATATTTTTAAAAAGTATTCTTTAAAAAAAATTAAATTTTGTCGACACGGTTTGCGCTAGTTTTTTTTCAGTACAGTACTGTGCGAATTAATTGGGACAAACACAAGAATTTTTACAAATGTTATTTAATTAGTATAGTTCGACTTACATGCAGTTATAGCAATCTAAGGCCAAATATGTCCTTCTCTAGCTTTAATGAGATCCTGTACACAGTTTGGCATGATTCCACTAAATTAAACATAAATTTTCATCTCGTCATCACGAAGCCAAACTTTTATTACATTCTCAATCGTTGTTTTCTTTGTTGGGAATTCCGTTTTACTCTCTCATGTCTCTTTACAATGGTTCACAAATTTTTAATGGGATTTACATGAGAATTACTAGGCCATTGCAGAACCGTTATTTTCTGTTTTTCAACAAATTCGTTGTTTTAGCTTAGAAGTATGGCATGGAGCAAGATCTTGTTGAAAGATACCAACACCACCAGCGAACGTTTGCATCATATGCCATTTTATTATTATAGGTATTGTTTAGAGTTCATCATTCCTTCAGCTGCTAATAAGCTCCAGGTCTCCAGAAATAAAATAACCCAAAAACATCTGTTTTCTGAGGGTGCTTAACTGTTTGAATAAGATGTTCTCCACCACTTCACTGACAAATCTTGGTCGAAACCCTTGAACAAAAAAAATGCGTTCGTCGCTGAATACAACCTTCTTCCAATCTTGTGCAGGCCGGGATTGATATTTCCTCGCCCAATCCAAACGTTTTTTCTTCATTGCAGGTGTTAAAAACTGTTTATCGATTGGTTTTCTTGTAAATCTCCCAGCTTCAATAAGGCTTCGTCGAAATGTCTATGAATCCACGCTCACACCAGTAGCTAATAATTTTCTCTGGAGATCTCTACATGTTTTGTAAGGATGCATTGTACTATTTCGTGCAAGAAACTTGTCTGTTCGAGGCGTGGTCTTGTGTTCGCGTCCAAATTTATTCTTTCATTTGGGAGACACTGTCCCAAAATTCTTTTGCTGATTAATAATCCTAGAAACACTGGATTTTCCACCTATTGTAGCAATATCCCTCACAGTCATAGAAGTATGCTGACTAAGGGTAACTAGTTTTTTCATTGATATAAAATTATTTTATAAGAAATCCCATACGTGTAATAAAATATTTTTAATTTTTACTGTGGAATCAATATTATCTGCAAGATTTTCACTCAATTTTTCCTTCTAATTCAGAAATCAAATCTTCAAATTTTGTTTTCCACACTACGCTGCTTCAACTAATTCCATTTCTAAATTATCGATACCTAGCCACATAAATTCGGTTAACTCCATTGTTTTGAATTCTATTTTGTATGGGTATAAAATAAAGTGAAATGCATTTTCCAAATTGTTAAATTGATTGAATCTCTCTTTAAAATCTTGTTGTATTTCCAGAATATTCATTACATAGTTTTAATTGCCTTTTTTTAAATGTCAACAGAGTTTTCAAAAATTATTGTTGTTTGAAAATGTTTTTGTAATTGAGGAAAATATTTCATGATTTTCATTTCCAAATCCTTAGTAAAGATGTCAAGTTTCGTCATAAATATTTTAATGTTTTGAAACATTGTTAAAACAATTAATCCATGTTTTTTATTCAGTTCATTAAATTCTGATTTATGTCCCATAGAAACATTTGATCAGTAGATTAATGTATATTGGATAATTCATCGAACTG